>OMMV01229118.1:0-10882 GCA_900302635.1 Chatrabus melanurus | reverse complement strand
CTCCCGTCCAGATGGTGGCGGTAATGCAGCTGTCGGTCTGCCAACCGCCAAAAAAACTTCACAGATGAAGAAGCGTTGCGGCTAATTAGCTTGCTAACACTTTAGTCTGAGATGATAGTATATAATTCCATAAAACTATGAGGGGCACGTGAAAATTAACCCCCCTGTGTTACCCCAGGGTCTACAGAGATGACACAGAACAAAAATCACGGCAATCGGATGAGCCGTTTTGGCGTGATGCGGGAACAGACGGACGGACATTTGGTGAATTATAGTATAGCTCCCATACTGTGGATGTCCAGACACTATTGGTCGTTTCTGCTCCTACTGCTATCAAATACAGTGTCTTCCTGTCTCAAAGCTGTGGCGTATCAGTTTTTTCCTATTGGCTATTCCACTTTTGTGACAGCTGTTAAATAGCTAAAATTCTTAATCGGGTCACAGAATCTGATGGGTCACAGAATTTGTTGCAACATCAGGTCTTCATTCACATCAAAGCATTTTGCACACTCATATGGTGGAATATTTCACGCAGTTGCACACAGCCTCTGCTGGAGCGTGTATAATGCTGTTGACATATAAACTCTCTGATGTAATTGTTCGAGCGTGGAATACGGTCACACTCTTTTAGTGTTAAATTGGGTCATATTCAGAAAGGAGAAAATTGAGCATTTCGGAAAGAGGATGAGGGGCTACACGGGGTGAATCACACATGGAAAAGTGGATTTTGGATGTATTTATTTTGAAGAGAGGAGCGCGTGTTTGGTTTACCCAGTGGCTTTTAATAGTGACTGGCACATATTGTTGTGCTGCTTTGGTCTGTCTATATGTGGGTGTGTCTTTGTGTCTTTTGCAGCTTCTAGAAATAAAAAAACAGGGCAAATTGTGATCAGAGATGAACGGCAACTGGACCACAGCTCAGGCCACGCATTTTTAAATATGCCGTTGTTAGGATGTAGGGGATGAACAATAAACCGTGAAACCGAAAACCCGCAATATTTTACTTGTGCCAAATCATGGCCTGTGGACCCTTGAAACTGTCGATCCTCAAGCCAATTGTTGAATATTTCAAGTGATATTATTCCATCTTTTTAATTTTGTGCAATTGTTTTTTTCTATTCCTGTGTGAGGAAACCTGACAGGAATGTGCTGTGATTTGACCTGTACTGTGACCTTGAAACCGTGATTCCTACCGAACCGCTGCACCCCTGTAAAAATGAATACACCATTGGGTCTTTTGACAGTGGCTGCACAATTTTGTAGAAACAAAGGATTATTTTTATTATGCGTTAATTTAATTATTTTTTAAATAAATAATTGCATAATCTTTTAGTCTATATAATGCCAGAAATTAGTTTATACAAATGCCTATTAAAAGGAGAAATCTTTAAATTACTTTTGTCAAACAACAGCCCAAACTCAAAGTTGGTTTTTGATAAGTAGTCCCAACCTGTTCATCTCAAATTTAGTTACTTTAAACAAGTTGATTTGGAGCTGTTTAAAATCAGTTTGAAAAACTCTAATCTGCTTTAAAACCAGATTATAGATAAATGAAAGCACTTTAAATTAATTTATCCTTGATGAAGAACATCTTAAAACCACATTGTCTGTAATTAGCCAGAGTAGAGCCAGTTTAAGACATTTTACCACTGGTTTAGAGGTATTTAAAACCATTTCCAAATAAGAAAATTGGCGTAACCCAATAACAAAGTTGAAGGTGGTTAAAAGCAGTTTAAAATCACTCATTGGTTTGCAACAGACAAAACCAGTTTCTCCATTATAGTGTGGTATTGTACGTAAAACGGATCAGAAAATGATGGGGTTCAAATTTTCAGACCTTTCCCTCCCTTCCTGGGGGGGACGTTTCCATTTTGGCCCCCTCAAAACTAAACATACCCCTATTTTCGCCATATGCTAACCAGATTTCATAATGTTAGTTGTTTTGTAGGTTTTTAAGGATAGTGAGTTGATTAATTACACTTTCAGAGCAAATTTCCAGACCCAAAATCTACAAAACAGCTCTAACATCATGAAAATTGGTTAACAAATGGCGAAAATAGGGGCATAGTTGGTTTTGAGGGGGCAAAACAGAAGTGACATCCCTCCCCCCCAGAAAAGGGGGAAGAGTCTAAAAATTTGCTCCACAAGTATAATAAATCATCTTGGTATACTTATAAACCTACAATGACTATAACATTATGAAAATTGGTTGATAATTGGCAGAAATAGGTGTATAGTTTTGAGGGGTGCAAAATGGAAATGGCCCCCCCAGGGAGCGGGGAGGGGTCTGGTCCTTATTTAAGCCAAAATAGCAACAAAACAAAAAAAAATCAATTTTGACACAAAAATCCTACGGAAGCTGTTTTCTTGACCATACCGTACCACACTATTAAAACAGAAGTGCTTCAAATCATTACATTTAAGATGCTGCTACATCTCAAAATGTGGCATTTTGGCCTTATAAATCATTTAAATGACTATTCAGTTATCAAAATGGTGGATATGATTAAAATATTTGTTGCTGTTTTCGTAAATGAATCGCACAGCGGTCATCGTTTCTTTGTGTCTACTGTGTTTTAAACGGGGTGTGCAGCAGTTTCGATTGTAGGATTTCTGAGGTTATTTGTGTTATTGGAGGAAATAATGTGGAAATTTCATGAGAAAGTGAGAATATCTTCGCCTGATGAAGCCTGAAGTGGAAGAGGGTTCCTCTTCTAATGGAAACTGTTATCACACTGACATTCATACCTACTTTACAGCAAATGGTGATTATGTTGGATTGAGGAGGTATTCCAGTACGAGCCTCTTAAAATTCTCAATGGTGTCGTTCCTGTAATCGCTTGGAGGTTGACCTCTCGATCCTTTGCTTTAATTAGCCTGCTGTGACAGCGCTGGTCGTGACTCCTACCAATCTGTCACATTCACTCTCTCTCTCTCACACACATACACACAGACGCACACACACACACATTGATCATTTTATTTCAGTTTGCATTAATAAAGACCACAGACACTGGACAGTACAAATTGTAATATTTAACTATGTCGTCTAGTTCTGGCACTAGCTGGCAGCATTGTACGGGGGGAGGGGCATATTTTACTATATAGGTTGCCAAAATATAGAGCCAGTCAAATTGGAGCAAATATGCCCTGTAGTTTTAGCAGATGAGCAGAGTTTGTTTTAGAGCATGGATTTGTGTTTAGCAGTGAGAACAGGTGCTGCCCTATGGGAGGCGTGCAGCTCAGCCAACTGTCAGCAACACATCTGTTTTGGGAAGATAATGACTGGTCGTCATGGCTGCCAAGCTTCCCAAGATGCTGTTTGAAAGATATAGGCTGAAAAAAATTGTTGCAAAATAAAAAAAATTGCATAAGCTGGACACAAGGGGGCACTCCCGGTCCATTTCTGTATGTAATTCTTCAGTGTTAAGTATGTAGGCACAAATCTTATTTCACTACTGAATGCTTTCGGTGACAGGCAAAGAAATACATTCACAGTGACACATAGTGATGTGTTGTGTGTAGTATATGTGTATATTGACTTGTTGTCTTATGTGTGTTGTTTTCTCTTGTCGTGGCCTCTTCGGTGGCCACAGAGCAGTTAGTATTGACCACCATTAGGCAGGAGGCATCTGAACTGCAGGACCCTGGCCTGGGCTCCAGTGCTACCATGCGGGCTCGCCTCGCAGACAGGTTTGACAAAAGTGAGTTTTGCTCAAAGTAGACTGGATGACGCCCCATTGTGTCTGGAGTCCAATGGTGCATGTGGCCGTGCGCAATGGCTAAAAGCACCACTGCAACCCCCGACCCTCAAGAGCTACAATTTCTAGTGTTTTGAGCTTTTGTCTGAAAGAGTTACTGTGTGATATTACCGGGACCCTGAATTCTCAGTAGCTTCTTGGGGCCCGGGATGTTGAATTTGAACAGAGTTTACCCTCTCACTGCATGTGCTTATAGATAGAGGTTACTTCCCATGTCAAATTATATTGATGAAGACAGACAAATTATGCATCAGGGGCTTAAAGCAAAATTATGTGATTGTGCATCCACACTGTACAACACAACTCGTGCATGTATGGACATGGCATGCCTAGATCAAGCATGTTCATGAACAATCCTGCATGCATGCATCCAACTGTGGGCTGGGTATAGAAAGTGGCCATGCGGAGTGGCTGCATGATTGTCTAGCATGTTGTCTGTCATTAGGTAGATATTTGTCATTGTGCGTGAAAAGAGTGCAATGCTACAGGTGTGTGAATGTGCATATAATCACTGTATTTGTACAGTCAGGTCCATAAATGTTGGGACAATGACATTCATATATTTATTGTAGCAGTCTATTACAGTATTGGTGTTGTAAGAAAATAATGAACATAAGCTCAAAGTGTAGATTTCACTTTAATATCGAGGTGTTTATATTGAAATTGGGTGAACTTTGTAGGAATTTCTGCACTTTTCGTATGTGCTGTGAGGGACCAAAAGCAAATGGAAGAATTGGCTGTTTCTCAGGTTTGTCTTATACCCTCATTATTTTAATATCAACAATAACTGTATTAACTGTCAGCATGATGTCCAAGGAGCTGTCACTGTCAATGAACCAATCCATCATTGGGCTGAAAAGCCAAAACAAACCCATCAGAAAGCTACAAACAATTGTTTGGTTTGGCCCATTCTTTATTTGGTCTAATCTTACAAAGGAAATGGGTGAGCTCAGGAACGCAAACGAGTAGTCCTATTCCCTGGTGAAGTAAAACCTTTTCACAAGCATCGGCCAGATTGAGAACACCCTCCAGGACATGGGCATACCAGTATCAAAATCAGCAATCAAGAGAAAATTGCTCCACAGTAAATACAGGCGGCTTACTGTAAGATGTAAATCAGTCAGGTCTACGACCATGCGCTGGTGCCCCGTGTCGCTGCCTCTGTCACATTATGGAACCATTCTGGGTCCTGGTTGGCAACCATCCAGGCAGTCAACCCATACATCCCCGCTTCCCGAACGTAACCATCTATCTGTCGCTGCCGGGTGATACATGGGCACCCCTTGGCCGTTTCCAGTTGCTGAGGTCCTGAGCACCGAGGTATCTGCATGCTGGATCATGCAAAGGGAAGCTTGCCACATGCCCGTAGTGTTGCTGACGTTCAATGCAAATAACAATGAAATAATATACCTCCTCCGGTGTCTCTAAGTAACCATATGTTTGACACAAAGTCATTCCAACAGTTCACAAAGATTCTTCAGAGAAACCTCATGCCAAAGGCATACAATTTTTACCTTAAATCACTGGTTAGAGTCCAAGACCTACAAGCATGCAGCATGCATCAAAACTGGAAACCCCAGCACCAGGTCCCTCATTTATCAACATTGTGTCTTATCAGAATTGTGTGTATGAACATTCCTAAGCAGTGTTAGATTGATCAATTTGTGCTTATACTTGACAATGTTCATACATTCAAGCATGCCTCTGACCACGTGTATGCATAGCACTTTGGTAGAAAACCCAACACTGGAATCATCAACTATGAACAGTAATGTTCATACATTAAGAGCTCATCCATGTATTTATAGACGCGTAATATACTAATAGTTTTTTAAATGTGCTTTCGATTTCATAAACATGCAACCATTTAAGCTTAATGGAAGCATATAGTCAATTACACAGAAAGTGGAATGTAAGGCTGGAGGCACCTTAGTTAAATAAGGTTTTTGTTGTTGGTTTTTTTCTACTGGCTGTTTCTTTTTATCTGAGATCACCCCAGTGGATAAGCCATCTCCATCTCACCTGAACCTGTATGGACCACAGTTCTATGATTTTTATGATCTGGATGTTGATTTGGCATATTTTGATGCCCTTCCTGATGCAACTTCAGATCTACAAGGAGATGGAACCTAATGTGCATGTTTTAGTTAAACCTGTTAAAATACATAAAAGGAAATGCTACGGTCTCTCAAATTATGTTGCCAATACGCTGGTCCATAGCAGCTCAAATATAGCTGTTCAAAGTAATTGAGAGTGTGGTGAAGATGTGAAGAAGAGAGTGCAGGCAGGGTGGAGAAGAGTGGCAGGAGTGATTTGTGACAGAAATATCTGCAAGAGTGAAAGGGACAGTTGTAGTGAGACCAGCTATTTTGTTCGGCTTAGAGGTGGTGGTGCTAACAAAAAGACAAGAGGTGGAGCTGAAGGTAGTACAGCTGAAGATGCTGCGATTTTGAGTCATGAGGACCGACAGGATTAGGAATGAGCATATCAGAGGGACAGCACAGGAAGGATGGTTTAGAGACAAAGTGAGAGAGGTGATATTGAGATGGTTTGGACATGTGCAGAGGAGGGACCCAGGGTATATAGGGAGAAGGATGCTGAGGATGGAGCCACCAGGCAGAAGGAGAAGAGGGAGGCCAAAGAGGAGGTTTATGGATGGGTTGAGGAAGGACATGCAGGTGGTTGGTGTGACAAAGGAAGATGGAGAGGACAGGGTGAGATGGAGACAGATGATCTGCTGTGGCGACCCCTAACGGGAGCAGCCGAAAGAAGAAGAATCAGATGAGGTAGAATTTGCCACAGCTGTATTCTGCTCCCACACAATTTTCTTTCTCTTATTCGTTAAGCTGTTGCTGAGGATTCCTAAAAGTATCACTTGTTTTGTTTCCACGTTGTGAATTGAAACTTCTATTTCTGTGTCAAACAGGGTCTTTTGTTTTTTTTGTCTTTGTCTCCTTTGATTTCTCCATGTTGCTGGACAGATATTAGTGACAGTTCTTCCAGCCTTAAAGTGGAGATTTGTGACCATAAATGGTCATTTATGATGGTTCTTTGAGTAAATAAGATTTAACATGCACAGCATGTTGGTTTAGAATGTTTGTTTTACCAAGGCAGAATGTATGTATGAACATTTGATATGTACCACTTTTTTGCATGTGCAAACACTCTAAATTTTGTTCGTAGGAATGAATTTAGAAGCTTTTCTACACAACATTGATAAATGATGGCCCAGAACCCTAAAGATTTGGACTTTCTTCTCCTGAAAAATATCTGCATTGCCAACCACCTCTGTCCAGCAACTTGATGGTTGTAATGACTCAGGATGGACTGATGACCCCAGTGCAGAGAACAGACAGCTGAGTGACTTCATACTTCTTTAATATTAGATTTTTCACAAAGCAAGGTCAAACACAGTAATGTGGTCAGCGGTGCTGAGGTTTCTGTGAAGGATTGAGCAGATGCAAAACCGTCACATAGGCCAGTAGTCAGGAAACTCAGGATATCAGTCCGCGTGGCAACAGTGTCCAGGAAAGGCTTAAGCAGGGACAATGTCCAAAAAGGTGGGCAATAGTTCAACTCACAGTTAGAATGTCAGCATGGTAACAGTGTCCAAAGGGCAAAGGCAGATGTAATATCCAAAAGGTGATAATTTAACTCCGGGTTAGGCAGTCAGAATGGCAAACAAATCACTGGAAACCGGCCTAGGAGAAGTAATCAAACAGGAAGCAGACCGACAACGAGGAATCACTACAGAAATGAATGCATGTTATCGCCAAGGAAAACATGAGACATACTGGCACAACAGAACACAAAAGGAAAGCTAAACTACGGGTGGGAATAATTACTAAAATAACAAACAGGTGTGCAGGGACACGGATATGAAGCGAGCGAAAACACACATGGGAAATGGCTATCAAAATAAAGCAGGAAGTGAGACATGGAAATGAAACGAAGGCTGAGACAGATGGTACTTGACAATGGTAAATCATGAATTAACCTGAAAAACAATGGGCAAAAAAACAACTTATAAAACAGCTTGCATACTTCTAGAACAACATTCTATGGATAGATAAGACATAGAGGCCAAATCACAACACAGGTCGCCCCAAGGCGCTTCCAAGAGCAGGGCCAACATTAGCGGAACCGGCTCAGTTGGGTAACCACCCCCTCTGGCCACCACAACAACAATAAACAGTTAAAATTCAAAACGGTTAACATAAGCAATACAAGGTAGGAATTTGTCACGCACACGGACAACACAAAACCATTGCAGCTAGCAACCAAGAAACAAGTAAAAATTGATGCAATAAACAATAAAATGCATTCATTCATTCATTCATTCGTTTTCTATACCTGCTTACTCCAATTAAGGGTCACGGGGTTTGCTGGGACCTATCCCAGAGGTCATTGGGCGAGAGGCAGGGTACACCCTGAACAGGCCACCAGTACATCGCAGGGTCACAACAATAAAATGCAATAAACAATTAAAATTTAAACAACATAAGAAAAACATTGTACAAGATAAATGAAAGGAACAGAAGAATGTGGAGAAGTAAAGAAATTGCCCATGATCAGAAGCACACCCCCTCGTTTGGGAAGCATGGTGGAGGGAGCGTTATGCTATGGGAATGTATAACTGCCAATGGAATTGGTACCCTTGCATTTTTGATAATGTGACTGCTGACATGCAGCAGGATGAATTCACCATTATTTCTGACTACATTAAGTAATCACATTTAGCTAAATGCTTCCACAACCACTGGATGGCCCTACACGGTGCAGATGGGCTATAACTCGAGAAGTCAAATAAAAGGAATGTTCTGCATTGAATCAGTTACCTAACTTGAATTCAGTGAAATTGCTTTGAACTTTGTGAAAAACAAAACTGAAGTCCCCAGAAACCAGCAGGAACTGCAGACAGGTGCAGTGGGAGGCTGGCAGAGTGCCACCAGAGAACAACCCAGCATCTGATGGCATCTGTGGATTCCACTCTTCCGGCAGTCATTAACGAGCAAAGATTTGCAATCAAGCGTAAAAATGTCAATTTAATTTATGAACATATGTGTCTAGTTTCTTTTGATCCTTTCGATCCTAATTTTCTGCACATGGAATTTCTATTCATTTGCTTCCAAATCCAATATGCTGCACTAGACATTAAGTAACAGCTTTACCTTTTTCCAAATGTTTATGGCCCTGACTGTACGTGCATATGCATACATCAGTTTTTGTGTGTGTGTCTGTGAACATATGCATACAATGTCATGTTATCTGATTGTGTGTCTGTCAGACCTGTGGGATTACCAGCGTATGGATTAGCAGCAGGTGAAGTTGCAGAACAGACAGAGAGCGGATTATCATGCTCGCTCAGTTGGCTTGTAAGAGGCTTTCTTGCCTTACTTCCTACGACAGGCAAATGGGCCCACAGTAGGAACCATAGCGAACGGGTCAACCAGGACCTGCAAACAGGGCCTGCAGGTCACCCAGGAGCAGGAGAGCCATGGGACGCAGAGGTCACCCCGTCAGACAGCGTTCTGTCGGTAATGTTTTCCTGAGCGCGCACACAGTAGGATTGTGGACTAGACAGGCTGAGGGATGATGCTTTCTGTTGTAGTTGGCAAGGTGGTTCTGGTCCAGTGATTTGCTGTAGAACTCCTGACAGGACGGAGTGACTGTTACTGGGTTAATACCTGAACACTTTACTGTCGGTTGGTAATGACATCAGCCTTTTTGCCGCCATGTTGGCCAGACGGGAGGATAAAATGTACTGGAATAAAACAAGTTTACTCCCATTTGGCATGCTCATTTAACTGTCTGTTTGCAAATTGCCTTTGTTGTAAACAACCAGAGTTCTTGTCCTCAGTTTGTTTTGTATGGGTGAAAGTGCTTCGACAGCTCTGGAGAATTGTTGTAAACTGTAAAACCTGATAAATGAGTCCAACTCAAACAGGCTGTTTTAATGTTGTTGGGACTGAGAGCAGTTCATGTTGCAGTGTCATTATAAAGAATGCTTCGATACAGGAGTGCTCAGGGATCGATCTACCAGCCTTCGAGTTTAAAAGTAATGTGCTCTACTACTTGTGTCATCATCCCTAAATATATCATTTTTATACAAATGTTTGTAACTCGTTTTCTTTTTGTCGTTTCATTCTAGCATATATACCATCTGAGTCTGCCCCAAGAAACTAAGAAGTCTGTCTTTGTCAGACATTTTACATTTGGGGGATAGAAGACATAAATTTGAAGCTGCATGCTCTTGATAACTGTAACTCAGTTGGTGGAGCAGGTCGCCCCCAGTCCAAAAGGTCACTGGGTACCGCCTTTGGCTGCGTTAGTAACCTGCGTCGGGCTAGCATCCCGTCCACGGGGAGTCGTAGACTCTCATCTGCTTCACTTTACGGAATCCGGAGATAAGCACCGGCATCAACGGGCCTCAGGGCCTATATAAGACGAAAGCCCATATCTCACTGGGCTTGCAACCGATTGGCGAGTGAAACAAATGGCCATTTGTCTAATTTGGCTCTTAGGGCGTTTTCAGACCAATAGTTCGATTGCTTTGGTCCGCACCAGGCAATAAATTGTTACAATGTAGCAAACAGACGTTGGTGTGGTTCGATTTCACACATACATATTTGTAATCGGACCAAAATAGACGGCCCTTAGGGAGAGCCTTGTTGTGATTGGTCAATCAATCTGTCAATCAATTGCGCCACTCAAAGACCTTGTGCATGCGACGCGCGCATGACACAGCTTCATTTTTTCAGGCATCTGCATGAAAAAATGTGACGCGCTCACACATCCAGGCGGGGGCGCACACAGAAAGTCACTCAAGCATGTGCTGTCACTCACTCTTTAAAAAAGAATAAAGACCAAGCTAAACTTTTTCTTTTTGGGGGGGGGTATATGCAGAGGTGCGCACGCTCACACACAGATCACCTGCTCTGCAACGCGCACCTCTGCAGATCATCTGAACACAGATCACACACAGATCACCTGAGCAGCGCACATCTGCAGAGCGCATATATCCCCCCAAAAAAGAAAAAGTTTAGCTTGGTCTTTATTCTTTTTTTTAAAGAGTGAGTGACGGCACGTGCTTACGTGACTTTGCTGTGTGCGTCCGCGCC
>OMMV01229117.1:0-11034 GCA_900302635.1 Chatrabus melanurus | reverse complement strand
CTACTCATTTCCCTCTCGACTTCAACAGCTTTTACAATCGCATACAAAAACTAGTCAGAGTCAAACTGCCTGAGGTTCTGGGCGGTTAACGATCAGAAGACTGATATGACTAACCTGCCAAACGGAGTGTGATCCCAGAATTCCATAAGAGCGTATGCGCTAATGCAATGAGTCAACCCATCCGTTTTCTGAATTCTGGAAATCAGCCACATGCATTAATGAGTTTGCTCACAAACTACAATCAGAGATTACAGACTCCCAACCTTGGTGATCATTCACACTTTCTTCATAGGCATACTTGTTTCTGGTCTCATATGGAATGCCAGAAAAGCTTGATTGCTATAACCCTAAAGAAACGTGCATTCCTGCCCACCAGATTCAGTTGAAACACAAATTCATACCCGTTAGGCAATAAATGTCTTTTTTTTATTATTATGATTACATGTAGATACAAGACAAACTGTTCAAAAGGGTCATTTTAAATGATTTACAGCAAAGCATGTAACTGGGAGTTTGAGGGTCCTGAGCAGTATCTTAAGGCGCAATCTCATGTAGACATTTGGGCCATTGTAGACGAACGTATTTGCAAACGTCTGTGCTGCTGGCCTCCGCCGGTCTACGCCGCTGAACATCGACCGCCGGCAAAAATTTTCAACATGTTTAGAATTTCTTTCCGTTTGCTGATGTACCTCTGGCTACGTTGGAGACCGTTAGAGAAAGTCTATCTCTGCTACAACCAAGTTCTCTACGCTAGCCTCCGCTAGCCGAAGTTACTGGTGCGATCGTCTACGCATGGCTAACGTTTGGGTGCTGCTTCGCCCTGCCTGCTTAGAATCACTGGACAGTGGTGTGTCGACCCCCCCCCTCTCCCGCACGTTACCACGTTGGCAAAAGTCCCGCTTGTTCTAATGGCGTGCTGGCTAACGCCCACCTCCGCTGGCCTCCACACCCTGTTGTGAAACGCTAATCTGCGTTAGAGGTTTGCTACCAAACTGTGGTCATGTGATTTTTGCTGACTTTTGGCCTATTTTCTCAACTTTGCCCTGTGTTCACCAAACGCTGGGGGAAATGTCATAGTGTGACGGGTTCCATTAGCTGTTCCTAAGACTGCACTCTTCTGAACAGAGACCCCCAGTTGTTGTACATGGAATTTGCTGGAGCCATTCTCCCACTTTGGGAGTCACAGCCCCATGTGCTGCTATTACCACTGGGGCTATTGTGGCCTTTACCTTCCACATCTTTTCTAGTTCTTCCTTCTTCTTCTTCTTCTTCTTCTCAAGCACTTTCTTTCTGATGGTGCCACATCTACCACAACTGCCCTCATCTGCACCGTGTACCACTATGTCTGGTTGGTGGGACAGCATCTGTTTGTCTGGAACTTACAGCACCTCCACTCTGCTATTCTCAGCTACCTTTGGTGATGTTCCCCACCTGGACTTTGGTACTTCCAGTCTGTATTTGGCACAGATGTTTCTGGTACACTTTCCCAGCTACTTGGTTGTGCCTCTCAGTGTATGTTGTCCCAGCATGTATCTTGCACCATGCCATGATGTGTTGGACTGTCTCAGGGGCATCTTTGCATATTCTGCACCTCGGGTCCTGTCTGCTATAGTAGACCCCTGCCTCTATGGACCTGGTGCTCAGGACATGTTCTTGTGCTGCTATGATCAGCACCTCCGTGCTGTTCTTCAGCCCAGCCTTTGCTAGTCATTGGTAGGATTTGTTGATGTCAGCCACCTCCTCTATTTGCCAGTAATACATCCCATGGAGGAATGTGGTCTTCCATGACGTCTCATCTTCCTCCTCACCACCCTCTGTTTTCTGCCGTTGGAGGTACTCACTTAGGCCTTGTCCACACAGCTACGTTGTCACAGGAAAACGACTAATTATCTATCTGTTCCTAGCTGTTTTCACGGTGTCTGAAAACGCCCTCCAGAGTGGATCAAAATGAATATGGCGGAGTTGTTTCTGTGTGTGGACAGTGAAACCGTCTTTTGGGAAATGGTGCAGTAACATTAACTGCCAGCGGGGGGTGGGGGGGAGCAGCAGTATGTGGCTGTTGCTGTGAATGTGTCTGCGAAGCGAACAAGAAGAGCACATATTTCCAGTGTTTTTGACATGGTTGTCAATTTTAATAGCATGCTTAGCGATAAACACCGCGCTGTATAATCTGCACGTGTCATATCTACGGACCACAGAAAGCACGGTGCACACCCTGCTTCTGTCGAGTGGACCCAGGCCCCGTGTGCGCCGCTATCAGCCTCCTGCCCCACGATGGCGACACTTGACACCCTTTAAGATTGCTCTGCACTACATTGCGCTCCAAACGCTGAAGAAGAAATGAACACAGCTCCATGTGGACGCAGATATTTTTAGATACGGCCAAGTGCCGTATTTGTTTCAATCCGGCGCTCCCAATGAAAATGCAGCCGTATGGACTAGGCCTTAGGGCCCATTCACACTATGACGTGACATGCAGGTCGACGCTGCACCAGCGGAGCCCGACGCCCGGTGACGGTCCACCAACCCACCATGACGCGATTCAACTTTCGCTGTCGGAGGGCAGGCGCACCGGCAGCGCACTCCGCGGAGCAGCAGTGCACCCCGGTGGAGCCAACCGCTGACCCAACGCCCGAGCCGCCACGCGATGCAGCCCACACAAACTCGACGCAACTCTGCGACCTCGTCACCCGCCACTTCATGGACCTCAAGCTCACACTCCTGTTGCAGCCTCTCCATGCCATCCAGCCTCTCCGGGCTCCAGGAACTGAATGACCTCTGACGTTGGCCAGCGGTGACGCTCCTCTGTCAGCACAATTGGAAAACATTCATTTGAAAAATTGGCAAATTGGCAAATGTTCTTTGTAATAAAACCTCTCCTCATGCACACTCACACACACAAAGATTTAAAAAAAAATTTGTGAGGTGTCAGACAGACATAGAAATAATGAAATAGCCCAACCACTACAGACACACTACCCTCCCCCACCCTCAGAATGTGGTGGGATATCAAAGGAGCCACAAAACATTTTTCTCAATTCCGATTATTACCCATGGATTCACGACTTTGGGAATTCTGCGCTGACGTTTCAGAAATTAGATCTCGTCCAAAGTGTTCAGAACAGGATGTCCTTCATATTTAGGCTTTAACTACAGAGGAAATCATTTTTACGATATCTTCTAAATGTGATTTGTATACGTGTTTCCACTTTATGACTGTACACATTACAGTTGGGTGAGCCGCCTACACAGAAATCCGCCAGAATGACCCTTTTACGTTGATGGCTACTGATGGTGCACCATAAAACCCAGAATACAGCTATACCATTAAATACAAAGGATAGTTTTACAGCCATTTGGGAAACGGCTCTGGCTTTGAAGGCAAACACAAGGATTAAGAACAGAAAACTTTTTTTTTTTTTAAACCTCAAGCCTGAGCCCTTATCCATAAAACGAAACATTTGGACCTGATGGGAAAACAAACTGTATTCTTATGTTATGCCTATTTGCTGCTAATTATGTTTGCTGTAATTCACAATAACACTGTTTCCTCCCATTCATGTGAGGAGTTTGATCTTCACAGACAGCCGTGTTCAAAACCTCTTTGGCATGTCTTTAAAACAGAAAAGAAGAATTAACAGATAAGTTAACTTTTTTTTTTTACAACCGCAGTCATAATAAAACCTTGTTACCAACCACAGCTTTGAGTTCTGTGCTCAACTTTGACAACTGCTTCATTTTGGAATCCTCTCATTCATTCAAATACCGTTACGGTTCTTACGAAAATCTACCGTGTGTTCAAAATAACGACAAAATAACGCTAGCACTCAGTGTAACAACATCTGAGCAAATATGGCTCGCTGGGCGTACTTTTTTCTAACATACTGGTTTCTTTCAACACTCCAGTTCCTTTTATGCATCTTGCATTGTGAAGCTTTAAATAAAATTAAATAGAATTTAAAAATAATTAATAGCATATTGAACATGCATTAGCAAACAAACTTAAGCCAGCGAAAGTGGAGGTATTTACCATAGAGATGAAAAAAAAAGACTAGAGCGGACATTGAGCTCGTTTCCACAGTTTTTAGTCGGCCATCTTGTGTAAGTAATTGTCACAATTTTCAGTGTGTTTGCCTTTTGTTTCTGGGTGAAAATCGATTATTGTAAATGGAATCTAGTAGACTTCTGTTTAAATAACTCTACATTATGTAAATGATTTCAATAACGTTTCACTGAAGTTGAATATTTATCGCTATGATGGCTTCAAACCTTCACTTGCTTCTGTTATCACCCGGGAAACGTCTATGGTGTTGTTATGATGCTGAATCTGAAATATTCCGATTTTTCAGTAGCTTGCCAGTAGACTGGATGACTGGCTGTTCCCCTCCCCAAATGTGTGTGGTGTAAACAGCAAACAGTTTACATTGTGTAACTTCATTCAATACCTTCAACAAGATGGAAGCTACTTTGGACCACTGAGCAACGGTCCAGTTGTTTTTCTCCTTAGCCCAGGTAAAACGCTTCTGACATTGTCTATGGTTCAGGAGTGTCTTGACACTAGGAATGCGACACGTGCAGCCCATTTCCTGGACATGTCTGTGGCTCTTGAGGCACTGCCTCCAGCCTCAGTCCACGAAGCTCCACCAAGTCCTCGAATCAGCTTTACTTTACAATCTTCTCAAGGCTGCGGTCATCCCTGTTGCTCGTGCATCTTTTCCGACCACCCTTTTCCCTTACAGTCAACTTCCCATGAATATGCTTTGATACAGCTCTCCACAAACAGGCAGCTCTTTCAGCAATGACCGTCTGTGGCTTATCCTCCTTGTGGACGGTGTGAATGAGTGTCTTCTGGACAACTGTCAAGTCAGGAGTCTTCACCGTGATTGTGGTTGTGTGCACTGAACCAGATGGAGAAATTCATGGTATTTATACTGCATCAATAGTCCTGTATAGGCCCTGAGGCCCTTGGTGCCGGTGCTTTTCTCCAGATTCTGCAGCGTGAAGCAGATGAGAGTCTGCGACATAGTCCGACGCAAGTTACGTCCCCAGCCAAAGCCGGTACCCATTTTCAGCTGGGTGGACTGAGACAAAGCAGGTTAGTGGCATGAGAGGGATTCGAACCCAGGTCTACGTATTGGCAGGCTAGCTCCTTATCCACTGAGCTACCTGCTCTACGCACAAATAGTGAATTACTCAAGCTTGAAATGAAATATTCTAATATTTTGAGATACGTTTTTTTTTTTGTAATTTTTTTGGAGCTGTCGGCCATAATTATCAAAATTTAAATTAAAAAATGCTCAAAACATTTTATTTATATGTAATGAGTCTGGAATATATGAAATGTTCACGTTCTGAAATAACTAACAAAAAATATTGAACTTTTTCATGATATTCTAATTTTTTGAGATGCACTTGTATTTTATAAGTTGGAGGACCAGCCAAACAAGTAAAAAAAAGCATGACTTATTGTCGTGAAAATACAGTAATCACAAAATGCAAGAATTGATAATACACGATGTGATTTTAGGGTTTGGAATAACAGTTTGAATTCATTTTGAGCTCTGCTGTATGTGCATTGTTTAGACCATAGTGAATACTATACTCTATTTTGTTTTAACAGTTTGTTTAAAAAAGCAATTTCTCTGATAATTATGAAAGGTGAGTCGAGCATTCAGAGGCTTGATTGCCGTCAATGTTTGAAAGTGACTAAGAACAAAGCAAACTTGCCCTTTAACAGTGGTATGTGATGTAATAACCACACTACAGATTACAGTGGCTGAGAGAGGCGGGAACAGTTCCAAATTAAGACACTAGTAAATGCAAAAAAACAAACAAAAAAGCTTAGAAATACAAAAAATACCTGCATTAATTCAGCAACAGGAACTTGCTTCAAAAATGTCTTGCAAATTGAGAAAACGTTTGCAAACACAGAGAATACAAACAAATATAACCTACAGCACATCTGACAGTTTAATTTGATAATGTGTCTCCTGCAAAAACAGCAGACGAGGTGCAAATATCTACAACACAATGGAAGTAGCAGAAAAAGAGGTTTCTGCCCAGAGGACTTTTACTGAGGGACCGTTCAATGCATCGCAGCGCTCTGTTATCTTTGGGCAACAGCTAATACCTGTTCGGCAGAGCTGAGTAAGTTTATTGATTTACTTCATTGATGAGTTTCTTCTTAAGCTTGCTATGTTTTCATTTTTATTATTTTATTTGCAATGGATTCGACGGTCTGTCATTAAAAGTACTCCGGGTAGAAACTGTTTTTTTATGCTGCTGGTGTTTCCGTTGTGTTGTGGAGCTTTGCAGCACGTCTTTGTTTTTGTGTGCGTTGTGTGAATTTGCAGCAGACACATCATTCCCCCAAGGCGCTTCACAAGGGTAAGGTCTAACCTTACCCACCCCCTGAGCAAGCACAATGGCAACAGTGGTAAGGAAAAACTCCCTGGATGTTTTCTAAGTATAGGAAGAAACCTCAAGCAGACCAGACTCAGAGGGGGGACCATCTGCTATGGCCAAACTACCAATGACACAAAAATACATCAAAGTACAAAGTACAACAAGAGATATAACACATGCACAGAAAGTCCAAAAAAAAAAAATATATATATATATATAATCTTCATAATCCATCTACATCGACTCTGATGCCGTGTGTTGAAGTCCTGCAAATGGTGAGGGTGAGGAGTCCAGACGTCGACAGCTGGTAATCCAGTCCGCAGTCCAACTTCAGCTGCATGCACTGTGTCTTCCTCATCAGGACCTCAGGCAAAGGGCAGAGCATGTCTTTGGAAGTGGGAGGAAGCCGTAGCACCCGGAGTGAACCCACGCAAACACGGGGAGAACATGCAAACTCCACACAGAAAGGACCAGGCCGGAAGCAAACCTGGGACCTTCTAGCTGTGAGGCAACAGTGCTAACCACTGAGCCACCATGCCACCCGTGTTTTCTTAATTTGCAAGACATTTTTTTTAATGAAAGCGCTTAGCCAGTACAATAATTCTAAAGAAAGATCTTTGGCACGGCAGTTGGACTACTAGTATATAGACCTGGGTTTGATTCCCAGTGTGTGATTCACGCTCCGTGTCTGTATCAATGGACAAGACACTTCATCACTATCATCCCAGTTCAACCAGCTGTAAATGGGTACCGGCCTTGGCTGGGGAAGTAACCTGCAGTGGGCTGGCATCCTGTCCAGTGGGAGTTGTAGACTATCATCCGCTTCACGCTACGTATCCGAGGATAAGCACCGGCACCAACAGGCCTCAAGGCCTTCATAGGACTTATTTCTTCTTCTAAAGTTTATCAAATCAAACTGGCACAGATTGAATTAAATTGAGTCATGAGCACAATATGAGATTTGATGATACTTGGTTCATTGCTGATTCAATTATTAAACCGAATTAGAACTGGATTTTTATCACTGCACACCTAAACATGATTCCAAAATGGTTTGGTTCAATAAAAGCACACGATCAACAAAACTGTAAAGATATTAGAAATATCCATCCCTGGAGACATTCATGTTGTCAACTTTAGTTTGATATGTTATGAATATTAATATTTAGTTACGTTTGAGACTCCAACATGGGCCTAATTAAACGAAGTGTGTTATCAATATTGTCAGTTGCAGGTTTACAGTAAGAACATGAATCCAGCAGCATGTTTTCCACAAATCATCTCTTAATAGGACAAAGATGGATCCTGGCCCAGTTTCTGGGGTGCTTTTGAAGGCAGATGAAGTAATGATTAGAAAGCAAAGTCTACATCTGAAAAATATTTCCCAATTCCAAAGCCATTACTGGAAACAGATGGGCAAGACGCCGGTCCGTTTGATACTTCCTGGTTCTTAACAAGCCTTTTTATTGACACATTTTGTTGTTTACTCATGTTGTACAGATGTGATGGATTGCAGCAAAGAGAAAATGCGACATTCAAAATGAGTTATTCGTGTGTAGTGGAAATATAGGCTAAATAAAAAGCCACTGCATCTCAACATTATCTGATATGTATTTTGGATTCGGTGCACATGTGATGTGTGAGTGTTAACTGAAAGTCATGCCTGCTCGGCTTGGTAATCGTGTCCATCTGCAAAGTATTTGGTGAAAACACATCTTTCAAATGTGACAGCTGATTAGAGAGCGCTGACCTTAAGTTAAGAAAGCACTAAACCTCCTGTTAATGATGTATATCTTAGGATTAGCGTTACACACTAATACCGAGGCACCAACAGCGCGTGAAACCGCAACCAATCCTGAAGGAATTACAAGTCGTCCAGACAACAATTTAGCATTGTCAGTGAGAGCAGAATAAAGACATGCAGCCAGGAGAGAGTCTTCACTGTGGGGATGTCTGGCACAAAACCTCATTCAAAAAAACTCTTCAAGTGCAAATAAATCAAGTAGCTTGACGTGTCAGAAGCGCTATTTTGACGGTGTGTTGCTTTTAACAGTATAGAATTATATTTGTCTTAATTGTGAGGGTCAGGTCAAGTCTAGGAGCATGCGCTGCCGCCATGTGTTGCTGCATCCACCACACTACAGAACCGCCTTTGGTCCTGGATGGCAACCACCCAAGCAGACAACAGGTCCATCCCCACCTCTCGAAAGTAACCGTCTATCTGCTGCAACCAAGTGAAACGTGAGCTTCCCCTTGGCCTTCTCCAGCCACTGGGGTCCTCAACACTGAGGCACCTGCGTGCTGGATCATGCCCAGAGACAGGCTCCACATAGCCAAAATGTTGTAGTTGACGTTCCGTCACAATGCAAGTGATACTCCTCATCTGAGTCTCTATACGTAACCACTCATTTAAAACAAAGTCATTCCTGTGGTACCCAAGGATTCTCTGAAGAAATCCAGTCTTAGGTCACTGGAGAGCAGCCAAGTCTCACAACCACACAGTAAGACATGAAGCACCAGGACCCCAAAGTCCTCTGTCCAGGGTCCTCATGCAATGTAAACCCTAACAAGTTGGCAGAACTCAGTTAGCAGTTCTGAAGGCAAAGGGGGCCCAAACCTTTTCTAACAAAGTGTACCTAATGAAGTGGCCAGTGAGTGTACGCATCTGTAATTCTTTACAACAGCAAAGCCTGAAACAAACTGAGTACTTTTCAGATATCGACAAGCTGCTGGTAATTACTGTATTAGATGTACCCTCACATGGTTCAAAAACCAGATAATCTGGATCCAGATGCAAGAATTTTTAAGCGGATTCTTTGCTGTTGAGGGTTTGGGATATTTTCAAACATAGAGTCTCAGCAACATTTTTTGTAATTGGATTCCAAACCACCAGAAAATGTTTGGAGGCCAATGTTTAGAACAAGCAATACTTCTACTGTTTCATAAAAGTCGCTTCATTTGTTTTGAGTAACCCTGCAAACAAAAATCAAAGCGCGCCGAGCACTCCGCCCTCTACGTACACGGGGAAGCAGTGGAGAGCTTTAAGTTCCTTGGTGTGCACACCCCACCCCAGCTGACCTCACCTAGACCACACACATCTCCCAGGAGGTGGGGAAGGCCCAACAGAGGTTGTACTTCCTTAGGAAGTTAAGGCACGCTTCACCTCCCTCGTCGCCTGCTGACCGACTTCTGTCGATCAGCACTTGAAATCCTCCTGACCTACTGCTGCACGGTGTGGTTCACCAGCTGCACAGAAGAGAACAGAAAGGACCTGCAACGGGCGGTGAGGGCGGCAGAGCGTGCCATCGGTACGACACTACCCTCCCTCGGAGATATTTTCACTGGCCGACTCCAAAAGAAAACCAGCTGTATTTTAAAGGACCCCCACTCGCCCTGATCATCGCCTGTTCTCCTCCTGAGTTCTGGGAAGAGATACAGATCAATCAGAACCAAAATTTACACATTAAAAAAAAACAACTTCTTCCCACAGGCAGTCAAATGCATAATTCCTCCTCCTGGAAGTGCATAACCTCCGTTACTCTGTTTTCACTTTGCATTACATATTACTGTCACTTTGCACTACTTCTTTGTATATACGCCCTCACTGTGTTAATCTGTATTGTATTTTATATTTGTGTTTTTGGCTCTCTTATCTTTTGCTGTCAATCCTAGGGCCGCTAAATGATCTTTTGTTGTTTCTTAAACAATGACAATAAAGATCGATTCTATTTTAAAAAGACAAGCTTTCAGAGAATTCATAGTCTCGCCCTGAGTCATCTCCCCATACGCGTTGGTAAAACACGCAAACAGGTTGCCATATGCTGATCTGTACGCAATATCATGCTGATTCATGTGAACTTAAGATAATCTTCCTAGCTCTCTTTGTTTTAAAGTTATTGCAGAAATGTTTTTTTTTAAATCATTTAATGTCACATGACATCATTTGGCGACATCAGCATTATGCCACATATATACATATCAGCAGATGGAATTCTGTTTGCTGATCCATATGCACTTGAAATCATTCTTCTAGCTCGCTTAGTTGCAAAGTTATTGCGAAAAATGTGACTTCCAGACTGTTCAATGACCTTGATTGACCTTGACCTTGGACCTTCATATTAATGCCATTTAAAGATGTTGTCAGTAGCAATTCACATGTGCAGTGTGAATGAAATCAGCCAAGCGGTTCCTGAGATATTCGTCCGGAGACACACACACACACACACACACACAAACAGACAAAGTAATTACAACAGTCTCACAAATCCTTCTGGGGGCTTGGCTAACAAATGCAAAACTAGAACAGAACTCGGACACACTTTCTCATTCAATGGTTTTTCTTTATTTTTATTACTTTCTACATTGTAGATTAATATTAAAGACATCAAAACTATGAAGGAACATGTATATGGAATTATGTAGTAAACAAAAAAGTGTTAAACAAACCAGAATATGTTTTACGTATATTTTTAAGATTCTTCAAAGTAGCCACCGTTTTGCTTTGATGTCACTCCTGGCATTCTCTCAATCAGCTTCATGAGGTCGTCACCTGGAATGGCTTTCAATTAACAGGTGTGCCGCCTTGTCAAGAGTTCATTTGTGGAATTTCTTGCCTTCCTAATGTGTTTG
>OMMV01229111.1:0-13847 GCA_900302635.1 Chatrabus melanurus | reverse complement strand
AATGTTATCTGCAAACATTATAGTCCATGGAGACTCCTGTCTGATGTTGTCCGTCAGCCTGTCCAAGAAAGGGGTCAGAGCCAATCTTTGCTGTAATCCCACTTCCACCTTGAATCCATCCGTCATTCCTACTGCACATCTCACCACTGTCACACTGTCCTTGTACATATCCTGCACCACCCTTACATATTTCTCTGCCACTCCAGAGTTCCTCATACAATACCACAACTCTTCTCTTGGCACCCTGTCATAAGCTTTCTCTGAATCCACAAACACACAATGCAACTCTTTCTGGCCTTCTCTGTACTTCTCCAACAGCACTCTCAGAGCAAACATAGCATCTGTAGTGCTCTTTCTCGGCATGAAACCATATTGCTGCTTGTAAATCTTCACCTCTTTTCTTAGCCTAGCTTCCACTACTCTTTCCCGTAACTTCATGCTGTGGCTGATCAACTTTGTGCTCTGTAATTACTGCAGCTCTGAACATCACCCTTGTTCTTAAAAAAAAAAAAATCTGTCCCAGTACACTTCTTCTCCACTCCTCAGTCATCCTCTCACTTTCCAAGATTTTATTAAACAATCTGGTTAAAAACTCCTCTTCCATTTCTCCTAAACATTCCCACGCCTCCAATGGTATGTCATCTGGTCCAATTGCCTTTTCACTCTTCGTCCACTTCATAGCTGTGCTCACTTATCCTCATTAATCCATTGCACTTACTGATTTACTGTCTCCACATCATCCAGCCTTCTTTCTCTCTCATTTTCTTCATTCATCAGCTCCTCAAAATACTCCCTCCACCTTCTCAATACACTCTCCTCGCTTGTCAGCACATTTCCATCTGCATCCTTTATCACACTAACCTGCTGCACATCCTTTCCAGCTCGGTCCCTCTGTCTGACCAGTCGGTACAAGTCCTGTTCTCCTTGGACAGTGTTCGACTTCAACGGTCTTTCCTTAGCCATTGCCACACCCAGTACCTTCCTGGCTGTCAGCCACTTCTGCAGTAGTTGTCCAGTTGTCCAGCTTCACTTCACCTCCATCCAGTGCCTGTCTCACCTCTTCCCTGAATTTCACACAACAGTCTTCCTCATTCAGCATCAACCATCTGACCCTTGTTTCAGGTCTCTCTCGCTCTCTTCTTCTTCTTCTAATTATTATTATTTAAATTCTCAACAGTGACAAATCATCATTATTCTAATTTTATTTTACAAAATCCACTTTGTTATGCTGTTAGATTAACAAAGAAACCATACAATAAAGCTTAAGCAGTATATAAGCTACCGGTATATACTACAATAGTAAGTTCTTTTGGCTTCTCCCTTTTTTGCTCAGGGTTGCCACAGCAGATCCGATATGGATCTGCATGTTGATTTGGCACAAGTTTTACACCAGATGCTCTTCCTGATGCAGCTCCACATTACATGGAGAATGGACGCGGGTGGTCTTGAACCGGGAGCCTTCTGTTGTGGAAGCACGTGCACTAACCACTTGGGCACAACGCCGCAAAAGCTACATACTGTAATATACATGCATATATTATTAAAATAGCATCTAAAATAATATACAACAAAATCGAAGGCACTCACATACCCCACCGAGGCCCAACAGTCCTCTTATTATCATTGCTGTTGTTGTTGTGGCTTATCAGCAGGATATCTCAAAATGTCATGAACCTTTTTCAGAATTTTTATTTATTATTTATTTATTTATTGGAAAGGTGATCATCCAATACCAAAAATAAATAAATACATAAATGGATCCCAGAAAGCTTTCTTCATAACTTTGACAAAATAGCTGTTGTCGGGCAAATACACAAACAAACAACACTTCAGAGGTAATAATAGGACAGAATAAATTCCAGAGAAGAGACAGGTGTGTTGCAGGGAAGCGATGTAACAAGGGTCAAACACTATAGGTCTGGGGTAAATGACACTTGGGATCAGCAGACATGTTTTAAAGGGACACAGTGAAGGACACCTGGTTACAGGTTTTGCACTTACAAATTTATTTTCTAGAGTATGAGTGTGTTTTGAATAAGCTCTTGTGGTTACTCTATGTCATCCCTCAGTAGCCTGCCACTCTCGAGATCATTGGATAAGGATGTGCCAGTGGAGGAGGTGGAGCCACGCCGCTGCAACTGACTGGACTGGACCCCATAAAAGAAACAAAAGGCCTGACAGAAGCATGCAAAGAAAAGTGGATGAAGGACAAAACACAAAATAAATTAAAACAAGAATGTGACAAGGCTGAACTATTATCTGAGCAAATAAAAATATGACAAACAAGAGGCACTTGTAGTACGTAATGTCCAACCAAGACTCCTCTCATTAGTATGCAACTTCATGCAAAAATCACAATAACAGTCATGATACAACATCCACTCCACATGAGTTATCCATGATGTGAAAATGAACTTTCCACTCTGCACTATGCACTAAACAGTGGTGACATATAGCCTGTATGCATAAATTAAGTTTCCCCCCCTTAGTATGCAAATTCACACAAATATAATCAGAACATTCATGTTGTAACTTGTACTCTGCATGAGGTCTCCATGGTGTAACTATGAACGTTCTTTCATTCATACCACGGAGCTATATTGACTGCCAAAATGCCATGTTCCCCTTATTAGTATTTAAATTTATGCAGTTTAGTACACCAAAGACTAATCAGCTCATCTATCTCCTAATGGATACCCAAGCTGTTAAAACCAAGTATCTAATATGTTTTGATCTTGATTTACTGTTAGTATGTATTATTTAATTTATCACAAGTAGCACCATCTACTCCACATGAGGTTCCCATGGTATAAATATAACCTTTACATTGCCAAGCACTGTCAAGATACAGTGGTTACCTAAAGACTTGTTCCCCTCTTTATCATGTAACTTTATGCACAGAACTCCTTCAAAACCTAATCAGGTCATAGGCTTCCTATGAGCTACCTATGTTGTTAATATCAATTGTTTTGCACATATTTATCTTGAGACACGCTGACAGATGGAACATAATGACTCATATATATCAACAGTGGTGGGAAATTAAAAATAATCCCTAAGACTAGTGTAAATATATTTGGTTATTTATGTTTGTCAACATGTATTAAAAAAAAAAAAGGAAAAAAAAGACAGAAACAGGAAGTTAATGGATGATTAATTGTAGGGGTAGGGGTAGGATTTAATAAGCTTAGGCTTCTTCCTATTCCTTTTTGGACATGTTGAGTTAAGATTGTTTGAATAATTTTGATTTGCTTGTGTGTTCTTCTCACATGTCTGAAATATAGCCTTCATTCATTCATTCATTCATTTCAAAAACTTTTTTCTAGGGACCCACTTTTTAAAAATGACAAACCATCATGACCCAATTCACAATAATGACTGTGAACGTTCATAAACTATAAAATTTTAATAATTTATGATCATTAATCATTATATTACTTTGTTTTAAAGCCACACTTTGACACCACACTTGGGCACCGCTTACAATTCTGCCTCTCTCAATGAATAAAAATCTATATAAATCAAACAGATGCATGTTTTTTATTTTAAACATGTGTGTCTGCCTCATTGTGTTCCACCATAAAACATTGGTGGCGAATCCCAATGAGGAGGTGGCAGGGTGAAGTCACAGCACGGCCAATATAGTGAGGTCCGGGGGCATACCCCCAACCCAGAAGAATTTGAAATAAATTGTGTTTTCTGAGTGTCATATTTTAAGTTTTACTTACTTGTGTATATATTGAGTATAAACAAAATTTTAATGTGAATATTTATTGTCAGAATTACCCTGAACAAATACGTCCTAATTTCTGCAAACCTGTCGGATCTCAGGGTGCATGTGCAACCACTTTTTTCTTCACAATTTAATTCCAAACACCCTGGTCTAGACAAAAGGAGGCTGGGCCAAATGTGGCCCACGGGCTGCCAATTAGCACCCCTGATTCAGGCGCAGCACAGCGGCACACTTATCAATCTGCTGTCCGACAAACCACACAGCTCACATCAAGAATCACAAAGTTTTCTGCATTTATTTAATGACACGATGCCTTTAGCAGCACAGATGCCTGTTGTGAACAGGACTTATTAAGTTTTAACAGCACCAACAGATTGCACCAACAGTGAGTGCTTCATGAAAAAATTCTGCAGTGCAAAAATATATTAGAGGAGGTGGAGGGTTAATGTCTGACTTTTGTTATGTGGAAAGAAGTCAAAATCTGTGGAGTAGATGTCAGTTTGTGGCATCTGACACCATCTGTTGAATGATCTCACTGCTAACTTTAATTGATGCAGATAGCAGCGGGAGATTTTAACGTCATGCTGTCAGCTCACCACTGGTAAGATCAAAAATAATAAGGTGATTAGCACACAGTTAAATCACTTCAAACTAAAACAGACTGCAAATCAGCATAGAAAAGTCTACAAAAGTGAATAATGAAGCCATATAAACCGGTCTTTCGGTTGTGTAAAGGTACAACATAATGTTAAATGATAGGATTTAGGCTGTCATGTGGTAGTTGGTGGCTGCACTGGCTGCCGCCACTTTGGAAAACAATATGCAACCAGTCTGAAATAGCCTGGTAAACCAGACCCATAATTCACTTTGCGAATAAATTCGCTTTGAGAAAGGACCTGGTCCCCCTCTCATTCACAGCGATTTCCTCTTGGCCGAAAACAGGCTGGGCCAATCACAACTATTTATCTCATATGGGGCGGGCTTTATGCGGGGAGTCATTGAGCAGCCCCGAAGAGCCACTGTTCTAAACAACCAGAGATGCCTGCTGCTGATATGGAGCGATTATCAGCTCTTGCTTCTGTTTTGAATATCCAATCTTTAAAAGAACAGTGAACGTCTCCACAGCAAGCGTCACGCTCGTGTGACGGGTACGTTGCATGTTAATTTCATTAGCGGGGAGAGAAGATTTGCGCTGCCACAAACAACCATTTTAAACCAGAGACCTTATTTTCACCAGTTTTCAGTCACTTTACACAACACACATTGCACACGCATGTTCTCCACACGCATTATGACGCGTGCGTCTGCTTGTCGCTCTGCCTACATCACATGCTTTGTTGCTCTGATTGGCTATATATCTATCCAACTGCATCCAGAGGCAGTTTGTCTGCGTCTGTTGGTACTGCCCCCTGAAAATGAAGCCTGAATGTAGAGGTACCAGACTAATTCTCTGTGCCAGATTATGTCTGAAAGGTTTACTGCAGACCACAGGCGGTTCCTTTAAGACTGCAAGGGAAACTCTGCTTCCTCTAAAGTGTCATAAAATAAATAGTCAAATATGGACTGTTGTATTTACATTGCTGTTACTAAATGTGCGCTAGAACGTATCCAACTTCACGACTAGTTTGATCAGAATCAGCCATTATTTATTGCAGGTCATCTGACGCGATTGTCCTCTCATACAAACCCGCAGCAGCACGGTGCATTAAAACATATGAAGCCCAGCGTCAGTGGACTTCTAATCGGCACGGCACAGAGCAGCTTTTTTTCACTGCAGTGAAGCTGGACGGTCATTGGATAAATGCAGCAAAATGTCCCTCCCACGGACGCCCAGCGTCTGTGGGAGTCAATGAGCAGTGGGCTGACCAGTGGGCTGATCTGGATGCTGGGCTTCTGGATGACGATTGGAGGAAATGAACCCTTTTTGACTGACAGCGTTTTTGAAACACACCGCTGTTATGCCGAGAAAAGCACGTCTGTCCCGGGAACGCGCACCACTCATAACAGGTAGGAAACTTTAACATGTGAAAATAACAGTTTCTGTTTAGGTACCCTCATAAAATGTTTGCAACATATCAGTGGATGCTGTTTTTTTAAATACAAATAAATAGAAATAGTTCGTAGTTTTGAAAACAGTTTTTAACCTTCGACTCACGCATTTTAATTGTACAAAAGAACGGACATGAAGTGTCAGTTTTTTGTGCTTTTGCTAAACCAACTGCGTTTTCCTTCTTCAATTTGTACTCCCATATCTCTCCGTATCTGGAAAAAAAAAAACCCTTCAACACAGCAGTATGAAACACAAAGAAACTCATGGTGTCTGTGGAATAGGGGAGACTGGAAACAGGTGTAACAGGTTTTGCTTTTGGCTTTTGGTAATTTTTTTTTTTTTTTGCAATAAAAAAACTCACCATAACTGACAAATTTCATTTTAACATATGTGCATCATAGCTACATCTTTCATCTCTGTATTTGATTTGAACTTAAAGTGTAATGGAATTTTATTTAAGGATTTTTGAGGAAAAAAAAGCGACAGTTTTCATGTACATATCCCATATGGCACATCCCAGAGAGACTCCCTGCCATGCGGTGTTTACTGATTTCTGTGTGTGAAGCTGTTTTTGGACTCTGAAAAGCGTGGACTGCCTTTGTTACTGTTTGTTATTGAATGAAATGGCTTTAATGGGCAAAGCTGGGCCACAAATAAAACTTCATTTCCACAATAATTTATGTGTAACCATGACAACGGACAGATTATTGGCATGTTGAGTGAATTGGGACCTAAAATAGAAATATAAATGCAGCAAATGGACAGAGAACTTGTAAATAATGCTGGCAGATTAACAGCCAACATAGAAAAAAAATAATTTCAAAGTGATTTGCTCATATGAGGCACATAAGGATGCAGTAATTTTTCATTACCATCATCATCACAGTTACATGTATGCAATGTAGTATCTGACAATTATGCACATTTGAAAGGAAAGTTTATATCAATATATGGACTGTGGTGGTTTTTTCAATCCAAATATACCACAACTTTGGCATGAAATTTCAAATAATTAAAACAAAGTGATGTAATTTTTCGATCAGACTATGACATGAGTTCATTTTGAAGTGATTTCCATAACCGAGTGATACAGACTAGCAGACGTTAATGTTTAATACGTGCTTGTTTGGGAGACTGGGAAGTATTTGTTCAGGTTTATCATATTTAAACAATCTATGAACATTCTTTATTCCACTTATGTGTATAAATACTTACCTGCATTAGCCTTATTTTGATGGAAATACACTCCTCTAAAATATCACTCGACCATAACAACGGCTAAACAAACGTGCAAATAACACCAGATTACACGAAATACCGCAAAATTAGAAGTACATGAATAATAACAATTAAGAATGAGGTTATAAAAATAACAGGACAAAGTGACACTGCATCATGTTATTCAGATTTCTGATTAAGTGAATTTAAAAAAACATCCTGTATTAGTGACACAAGAAAAACACATGGGTAAACAATATTTCAGCTTTATTTACAGACAGTTGGGCATGAGAAAATGTCTGCAGATTTTCAATCAAGAAACACCTTTTCCAAAATGAACACAGCTACAGGCCTGGCCAATAAAGCAGAAACATAAAATTACATTAAATTTATATTTATATAAAAATTAGTGACAAACTTCCTCATTTCATCAAATTACCGTTTGTTCATTTCATATGTTTTCTTGTGTGACAGTAATGGAAACACATTTAAAAAAAATTAATAATGAAAAAAAATTGTGGCAGATGAGACTTTAGCACATTAATGTAGATTTGGAGTTTAAACTTGGTAACATTTCTGACTGTCCTGTTTAACGTCTGCCTTTGTCTGTGGAAACATCATGTACACTGTGTACACATTTGTGGAATTATAACGGAAATTATTTACCGTGATAAAACATTCAGGTTTTTTTTTTTAAATCTTCCTTCATTAGACAGCAAACTTTATTCGAGAATTCTTCCATGTGCTTTGCTCTTCCAGCAGCTTGCTGTGCTGAAGCAGAAGCTCCTGGACACCCTAAAGTTGTGTTTTTCAGAAATTGCAGCTTTGTCAGTTGTAGCAGGAACTCATGGACGATATGAAGTTATATCTTTCAGAAATCACAGCTCCTTCACTTGTAGCAGGAACTCATGGACAATATAAAATTATATTCTTCAGAAATCAGTTGCTCACTTCACTCCAGGCGGCATCCATATTGCTGTTCTCTGTCCAATTATTAACGCCTCCACCTCGCCAATGGTCCACTGAAGGAAAGCACTGCATGCAGTAGGCGATGTCTTGTCCGTAAAATAGATCTTGTAAGTTGTACAGAGCGATATATAAGTCTAAATACGCTGGAAAATGCAAAATAATCACTTCCATGGTTGGCTGAGTCTTCTTCTTCTGTGTTGATTCACAGCGATGGCACATATTACTGCATCCCCCCCGCTGGCAGTTAGTGTTCCTGCACCATTTCCTGCGGGGGGCTAATTTGTTGTGATACCCCCCTTTGCCTTCTCCAGTCACTGGGGTCCTCGGCATTGGCACACCTGTGCACTGGATCATGCCCAGGGAAGTGGACCACGTGGCCATTGTGCCATAACTGACAAATGCAAACAGTATACCTCACCCATGTCTCCCTAAGTCAGCACACGTTTGACACAAACTCATTCCACCAGTACCCAAGGATTCTCTCTCCAATAATTTCTGCATGCAAAGAAAGGTGGACATTTCTTATGAACCAAAGACAGCATTCCAAACTTTAACTTCCTCACAGTGGAAGCTAAATAAGTCATTTGCTGGCAATCTTCTACACGTGCCGCTGTGCAGAGCAGCAGTAGCTCTTCGCTCCCACTTACCTCCTCTATGTCGGCGTTCCTACGGGCCTTGTAGATGAACTCGCCGATAGCCACAAACACGGAGAGGACCAAACCAGCAGCAAGGACGATGAAGATGCCGCCGATATTTTCGACACCCAGAGCACTGGCCTCCTTGTTGTCTTCTTCTGGACAGCCATTACCTCTCCACCACTTCTCCTTCATCATGTGTAACTTCCCTTCCTCCTGCAGCTGAAGAATGGCAATGGTCACCTTATCCCTGTATGGAGAACCTGGTCAGAGACAAACAAAGAACAAATACCAAGCATATAAGTCCTCAAGGAGCATTTTCATGCTGTTATTTTTGGCCCTCAAATTGCCTTATTAGAAGGGCCCACCTGCTGAGACACTACAATGCTCAATCTGTTTACAGGGTTTTAATGAACCAAGCAATTCTATCATAAAAATGTAAACTTGTGGGGCGAAAATAAACTGTACTACATGGAACAGACATGAAGTTGCACGTATCTCAAAGCAATAAAACTCTCATTTGCATTTGTAATGTTCAGTGTTCTTGAAATGCACTTACTCTCGGCTGCCTGGACTTATATTCACACAGAAAAGCCTTTTAACCACCTTTTAAATTCTGCAGCAGTGCTACAAGGTACTTGCTTAATTTTTTCTGCATTCATTTACAATTACATTTACATGCATTTATGCATTTGGCATTGTTATCCAAAGAAATTTTACGACAGACAGTACAATGCATAAACAGCTTCAGTTCCATTCAACACAAGTATTTGGACAGTGGCACTATTTTTGTAATGTTGCCTCTGTATACCACCACAATGGAGTTTAAATTAAGCAATCAAGATGTGCTTGTAGTCTAGACTTTAATAAATTTTAATTCAAGAGGTTTAACAAAAATATCACATTAGCCCATTGGTGGGCTGTCAGGGGCAGTAAGGCCATCTATGCTGGCCTCGATATTGTCAGAATGAGAATATTTAGTTTCAAAATTGGTTTTCATTCATGCTACATGTATTTTACAAAAATCTTTCCAATAATTTATTTACTCATTATTTATTGCCATTCATATATAGCAATGAAACACCGTATTCGACCATTTAAGCGCACATACCCTAATTAGCGCACATGGGGTCTTTGTGGAGGGGTCCCTGGTGCTATTTCCAGCATCCGGGACCATTTCTGGATCAAAACACGCCACCCAGATCACCCAGATTCGCGCCATTCACAGCAATAGTTGGCATCAAAACATATTTGCTCTGTTTTACTTCAGTTTCAGAAGGCAGGAAGGTTCCTCAGCTGAGTCGTTGTCGTAACTATACCAGGAGCCATTGTACGTATGAAGCTTTGCTTCAATTCCTGTGTCAAAGCCGCCAACATCTCAGAAAACGTGTCGTTGTAAAATTCAAAACAATAGTTCATCAACTTTAGGTGTCCAAATGTCTTTGTAACCATGGAATCCCCGAATAAAGGAATAAAAATTCTTGCATTGCTGAGTTGACATATCAACCATTTCGTGCATGAAGCTTTGCTTCAATTCCTGCTTCAAAAGGAACCACCACTGGATTGCTTTTCGAACGCTTCAACTAAACCCACACGGAGCTCTAATCCAGGATATGGATTATAAAAATAATCCAAGCTGATGAGTTTATATGTATTTATTTTTTTAAGTTTATATATTGTTAAACACTCAACACAAGGTGTGCTGCCAGGTGACAGCTGGATGCGTGGATCAACTAAAAGAGCCATTAAAAAAATATGCACACATAAAAAAGCCCAAACTGAATACGCACTGTAAAAGTCACATCCAAAAACGGTCACACACTGAAAATGCTGCCACACAAAGACGTGAGACTGGTGCGTGTGATGCGGGTGTCTGACGCAACATGCAGTGTGTTTCAGACGTGAGGCATTACAGACATAGAAAACACACCGGGAGTCCGATTTGAGCGGTCAAACTGAAACTGATTTTTGCTGCCACTCTGAACACAGCCGCCCAGCTGTTACAGGCTAACATTCGTGCAATGATAAGATTATTTTCATGAGGTGACAGATGGAATGTTCCATTCAACAAGCCGTCAAACCACAGTGTGCGCTTAAAAGAATGATTTCAGGGGCACCCTATGGTCAATAAAAAAAAATTTTTAGCGCACAATGCGCATAAACGGTTGAATACGGTAATTTCATTTCTGTACGGCTTCCAGATAAGCTTGTTATGGATGAGAGCTTAGTTTTTCCAGTCAGATTTCCTCCTGCTGTCTTTTGGTGAAAAATCTTCTCTGAGGCCTTCAGAATTTCTACTGATTCCCTCTGCTGTTAAAACAATTGGAGATGATGTTGTGGATTGTCATGTTCTTTGACCAATCAGATTTGGAAGTTGCTGTGTTGGACGTGTTCTTTGACACTCCGTAGCCTTCCAGCCAGCTTCCAGCTACATTAGCAATGTGTGTGGACCAGAGAGCTATTTTTGTTGAATAAAGTTAATTTAAAAAAAAAATTTGCTAACCGTAACGAGGCTAAAATACAGTATAATGTAGACTTTAGGTTCATGTTCTAATTCATTTAAACTCTCTTTTTGGCGTTTAGGTTTAGAGTGTAGTTTTGGGTTTTTTTGGGGCAAATTTCTACTTAGCTCTGTTTTTTATGGACAATGGCTGAAGGAGGAGAAGAAACAGATACTGGATGAGATGCCAGTCCATTGCAGGTTACATCCTCGGCCAAGGCTGATACACATTTACTGCTGGGTGGAGACAATGCAGATGAAGTGTCTTGTCCAAGGACACAGTCAGGTAATGTGACTGGGAATCAAACACAGGTCTACATATTGGTCATCCAACTCCTTACCACACCGAGCTACCTGCTCTGCACAAAGATGATATAGATGCCGAATAATTGTTACGTCAATAAATACAATTATCATTTAAAAACTGTATTTTGTCTTCACTCAGGTGGCTTTTGTTTTATGTATAATTTAGTTTGAATACCTACAACAATTTAAAATGAGAAGAAGGGTTTACAGCACTTTTTACTTTGATGTCTGCGTGGATAAAAGTGTTCGAACAAAGACTGCTGTTTCCAAAATAATCAACTCCATAAGACAAAAGACATCAAGGTCATAAGTAGAAGAAGAAAGCCTTTGGCTAAGAGGAAAATGAAGCAGAAACTTCTGACAGAGAATAAGATTGTTCAGCAGAGTGCAATAGACAGACAGACAGACAGACAGACAGACAGATAGACAGATAGACAGATAGACAGATAGACAGATAGATAGATAGATAGATAGATAGATAGATAGATAGATAGATAGATAGATAGATGCAGTGGCCTTGAGCGACTAATTTAACCCTCTCTCTGTTGCATACTTGCCGGTGCCTCACAGTCATGCTACCTCCAGAAAGTCTCAGATATTCTGCTTTTCAGTGCTGTGCCTGTGGGGGGAAAGCGGTTGAATGGAGTGGTGCCGAATGATATGGGCTGGACCGACTGCAGCTCAATGTCAAATTGGACTGAGGCAGGAATAACCAAAAGCCTCTAGAAGGGGCTTACTTCCTGAAAAGACTGTTGTCACTCATTGGCTACATCCAAATACACATACGATATAGCAGGAAAACCGGAGTACCCACAATATGTGGTGTCTGAACACTCAGTGTGCATTTAGTAGTCAGCGAATGGTACCCGGATGATCTACTACCTCCATAGTGTACAAACAAACTACACTACACTATCCCATGATGCAGCTGGAGCCTGGTAACTGAAGAATTCAAAGAAGAATGAAAACAGTACATGAAAACAGTAGCAGCATCCGAGGGGCTGTGGAATTGTGCAAACATACACCAGGAGCCATTTGTAAAAATCTGCCATTGCAAAATAGAAATTAGCTCGGCATAGTCAGTTATGTGAATATGCTAACATCCAAGTTAAAGCACAGGTAAGATGGCGGTTGCGTAGTATGTCCGAATTGTGTCCTTACTACTCGCTCACTTACTTCTAGTATGTACTACAGTAACGGTTGGGTAGTATGTACTAACCGACATTCAGTACATACGAAGTATTCGGACGTAGGGATAGTCTGCTGTACAACCATCAAGGCACAGGCCTGTCACGAAGTGGAAGCTGCTAGAACACCAGTATCACAGTCTATGTTCAAACAAGCTTTATTATTGCCACGGACAGAGTCTGCCATCCAAGAAAGAAGCTCCTGCTCCAAAATCGACACCTTCAAGCTCAAATAAAGTTTGCAGCTGACTACATGGACAAAGAAAAAACCTTCTGGAGGAAGGTTTCATAGACAGATGAAATCAAGATTGCGTTGTTTGGCCACAATGACCAGAAGTAAGTTTAGAGGAAAACAGATGAGGCATTCAATCCCAAGAATACTGCACCAACTGTTAAGCATGGTGGTGGTAGCATCATGCTGTAGGGCTGTTTTTAAACTGGTGAAGTGCACAAAGTGGATGGAATAAAAAAGAAGGACTATACCTCAGAATCATTTAGCAGAACCTGTTGAAAATATGTGGCAGTGCATAAAAGTTAGGTCTGTGCCAGGAAACCAAAACATTTAATTGAACTCCACCAATTCTGCCAAGAAGAGTGGTCAAATATTCAACCAGGGTATTTTTAGAACATTGTTGAGTGGTACTAAAAGTGTTTGGTCAATGGTAAACTTGCTAAGGGACATTCAACCAAATATTAGGTGGCTGGATGTACAATTTTGAACCTGGGTGTAGAATTTTGATCCTGTGCCGATTTCAGAAAACCCAAAATAAATTCAAACCTTTGCACCAAATTCTTGTGCTATTTTTCCTATTAAAGATGTATGTTGTTCAATCACTCTGCCCCAGAAAAAGAACAGTTCAAATAACTAACTGATAGCCTGATATTACCATGACATTTGTCAAAAATGAGCGTAAAAACAAATCTGACCACAACTGCATATTATTGGTTCATTTAAAAAGATTCTGGATTTGGCTGAGCACATAATCGAACTTATGTGGCATTCAACTGGGCTCCAACATGTCTGAGTAATGAACACCAGAATAAATCACTGTAGATGAGTAACCCAGAACACAAGCTGGAGTTTAAACCAGAAAATCTCCAAAATTCTGTCTCTTTTAGACCATTAGATTGAACTCCATTTTTTTTTAAACTCTATTCGCTGTGTACAATGATCCCTCCTACTGGAAGAAACACACAAAAATCATCATTATATGCATTTTTATTATGAAGTTAAATATGTACAGCATTA
>OMMV01229102.1:0-12862 GCA_900302635.1 Chatrabus melanurus | reverse complement strand
TGTTCTTTGCGCCCACGCAGTGGGCGGCGGGGAGGTTAGTGATGCTGAACCTGAGTGATCCTGGTCTGTTGTTTTTTAATGTGCTCATGTCATTTTTCTATGCGATATACCTGCTCATTGGTAAAAATGTATGTTTTTGTTGTTGTTTTTTAAACTAAAGATCAATCTTTGCAGTACTATGGTAGGATTACAGGGTTCCCTCTGGCTTTTGAAAAATATTCTTCACTTTTTTCGTTTTTTCATCTTTATTTTTTCTGAGTCACTCACTAACTTTACTTCAGAAAGCCTTTCAAAGTGGACGTTTAAGGTTAATACAAACAATTCAAATATTTGTGCACAAACGGAGGCCTCCACTATAAAACTCCACTCCAGGATCAAATAATAAGAGACTTGATTTTGGGCACCCTGTGCACCATAAAAGCTAAAATAAACCTCTTCTGAGCTTATTTAAACATGTTAAAGGTTATTTTAGCACGGAAGAGGTACTAGGAAAGCCTTTAACCCTCTACTTACTGACTCGATTTCTATTCAGTAACATTGTTGGCTCGCCCTGAAACATGTATAAAACTTTACAGATCACCCTCAATGTGTGTTTTGTTAAGTCAATTTTATTTCTATTTTCACGATTATAAATTTCAATCTACATTATTAATTGACTTAAATTTTACATCATACTCATAAAAAAATTAAAATGTGAATCATTTGGACACAAATGGAGGCCGGGCCAAACTTGGCCCGCGGGGCGCAAGTTTACCACCTGTGATTTGCTGGCGCTGCCCAGTGGTGGACTTATTAAACTTAGCAGGACAAAACCATCATTTGGATCATCAAAGTTTAAAAAAAACAAAAAACAACTGACGAATACAGACTTTTTAACGTGGCACTGCCGTCTGTCAGCTGACCTCCTGTTAAACCAATAATAATAACAATAAACCGATTAAAGCTTTGCCAAATCACTTTAAAAAAAAAAAAAGGTTACTGCACAGAAAATTGTGTGTGAGCATAAGCGAGCTGTCAGAGTGCTGCGCCAAAATGATTTACATTTAAATGAATTAATATTTTTTTCTGACCTGGCCGGGGTTCTTCAAGTCACCGACTGGCGATATATTTTGTGAATCAAATGAAGGCGACATTGGCGTCTAACCTGGTCGCCACATCGAGGGCTTTGAAACCGATTTTAATGATGCGACAGCGGGCGCTTCCATTGTGGGAAGCGATGCAACATTTTGCATTTTAATGCATCATTGACGCATCAAAATGTATCAAAACCCGAACCCTAATAAGAACCCTGATTAAGGGAAAAAACAATTTTGATTTGTAATTGAATTTTTATTCGTCATAAAAAAACTACAATCGCCACTGTGACGACTGATAGTAATTTTCTCCTCATCACTGATGGATTAAGTGCGTCATTGACGAGAGTGACGAGCGCCAGTGGGAAACCTGGGATTACTTAAATAATGAGCACCTCGCTTTACTTTAGCTTTTGCATTTCTGAGTGCCTCACGTTTTTGAGGGGTTTTTTCCGCTTAGTACCATCGGGCCTGAAAAAAAACCTTCTGGGGGAAACACTGTAGGTAAAACAAACTCTTAAAAGCATTAATTGTTTACCTGAGTCTGGACTTCTTGATTGCAACATCCTCTCCACTGCAACGTCCGTTGTCAACAAAAAAGCAGCGAGTTTTTTGTCCCCACATCACCAGTGCATTTGTTTTGCGGTGTGAGCCGTTTTTGTTGTTTGTTGTTAAGGTCCTTCAGACACTTGTAGTCCTACTTTCCACTGCAACACCTGTGGTTGAACAAAAAAGCAGCGACTCTTTTGTTCCTGCGTTGCTGGTGCACTGTGGCCTGTGGCCCATTATTGCATTGGTTTTGCAGTTTGAGCCACTTTTGTTGTTGTGGTCCTTCAGATGCTTGTCGTCCTGCTTCAACTTTTCGCTCGACACCGTTTCATGCTGTGTTTAAATCCAGGTGTGCTGATCCTCGCTGGATCTCGTCCATCGCCTGTACCTCCTCATCGGTCCATCTGTCACTTCTGCTATCCATTCTGTATTGTTTTCGTCCGCTCGCTTTTGCTTGTTTGTTGTCGTCTTCTCCTGCGTGAGTTGGGCGGGGCTCAACGCTTATTACCTACCCCGGACCAGTGACTTATTTTGCCCCCAAAAAAGCTCAGAAAAATCACCATTCCATGGGGCGGTTCCTGGGGTGGAGACACATGCAAAGGTGTCAGACCCCCTGCGGTGGAAATGGACTTTATATTATAGCAGGGACAATGGAATTGGTGTGTGGCAGGCTAGGGGCGTGGCATCACGATGGTAGTTCCACACCGTGATGTCGGTCAGCCATCGGTGATGGACGATGGAATCGTCCAACTGCCCAACCCTGATTCTCTGGTCTATTTCGAGTTGCTTCCATTTGTCCACAGGTCTCTCGTGATTATTGTATTTTATTATTAATTAGCGCGTCACGACCTGGTAGGCTTGCTGTCGGCCTGTTTTGGGAACAGTGAAAACTGTTTCACCATATCACCCATTTTTGAAAACCTCTTTTCTCCACTGAACCACCCCCTCAACCATATCATCAAACTACATGAGCGTGTGCACGTTGACACGTGTGGCCTGAGGTTTATGCATCTTCTAGCCAACCTGCCAGCCAGGCAGGCGGCGCCGCAATCAGTCCTGAAACACGACACTGCAACACCCCGGCCTTCACCCCACCACCCTACAGTTTCAAGCCCCCACCCCGTGAAACCTGCCACTGCTATGGCCACGTGGTGATAGGCTTTCCCATTCACATGCTATCTGATCACCTCCCCCAATATCCACACACACAACAGCCACCCCTACTCCAGCTCCACCCCCCGTCGATCCTCCATTGCTCGCTCTGTCAAGCACTCGGGTCTGTTTGCATCTGGCCTCATTGGCCCGTCTGTTGGAGGCTTGCCAAATGAGACACAGCGGTGGGGGCAAACTGAGGGTCAGAGGTAAACAGGAAGTCATGTGGTCTTTGCCGTGGGTGGACGGGGAGGGCTCAGTGCAGTAGGTGGAGCTAGGAGAAGTGAGGGAGGAGGGGATTGTGCTTCGATTGACTGAGGCAGAAGCATGTGGGAATGCTGCCAGCCCAAACTGGACAGTAGGTTTGAATTTAAACCGTTCTTTCTTGGTTTTGCTTTCCTACCTGCACTGCTACGGCTTTTTTTTTTTTTTTTTAGTTCATGCTTTGAATGATGTACATTTAGTATGAAAGTTTGCTCAGTTTGATGTTTTTCTTTATACTTGTAGGACTGGATTGCTAAATTTTCTTGCTGTGATGGGGAGGCGTCCTCCCTGAACTCACCGTAACCTTTAACTTCTGAGGCAAAGTTGGGTAGTTGGGCAGATCCCATCTCTGTGGGTATAGAAAGACACACCTTGAGGTAGACCACGAGAAAAGTTTCTAAGGTGACCTCAGTGAACAAAGAAAGTCAGGAAGGGCATGAAGAGGTAATGACCCTTTTGCCTTTGTGGTCACAACAGATGCATTGTTTCTTGTCTTGCAGTGTGCGTGTGTCGTAACAACAATCCAACAAAAAGATTTTCAATGAAACTTCTTTATCGTGAGTAAAGCTAATGGTAGTATGTCTGCAATAACCTTGCCTTTAGACAGTCCCTATGCTTCTCTTTTGACTTTGAAGAAGTTGTCATTGGTCGCTGTAGTTATTGTCCATAGAAACGCTGCTCTTGTTACTGATTTGTAACGGCAAAGTGGTTTGTGCCAATAGGAGGTCATTCAGCAGTTGCTATGGTGGCTGATGCTTTACCATTTCTGCACTGTGCACTTTTTTTGGACCACATTAATTATGTGTTGACAGGGCTACCGGCTCTTCAAACGAATGTCACCGTTTTAACTGGTATTATGTTGATTTTTTTGGGGATTAATTGCTTCCTTGTTGGTCAACAGTTTTTTAATGCCATAGCGACTGTGTGCTCTATTCATAGTGGATGATCCCATATTTATTACTGATTACTCAAACTCCTTCATCAGTTCCGAAGTTGTGATCCTGGGGTTTTGTTAAAGCTACAGTGTGTAGGATTTAGGGGTGTTTTATTCGCAGAAATGGAATATAACATTAATAACCATCGCTTCATTAGTGTATAATTACCTGCAACAACGAATTGTGTGTTTTCATTAGCTTAGAATGAGCCCTTCATTTCTGCATGGGAATGGGATCCCTCATGGAAGCCACCATCTTCTACCGCCATGTTGATACAGTAGCCCAAAAGGGACATACTTACTCTGCCTTTTGCATTTTGCAGCACGGCTGGAAGACTGAAGAAAAAAGAAGAGGACTCACTAGTAGCTCCCCGATACACTGTCCACAGGTTGCTTCTGCAGGCTAACAAGTTTGAGAACCCTCATTTTTGTGAAATGGAGGATCATACATATTGATTATCACAAGAGAAGGCAAGAGAGCATCAGTCCCCCTCGCCTGGTGACGGCATAATGCAATCTACAACGTCACCACTAGATGACACTAAATCCTACACACTGTAGCTTTAAACCTTGCAAAACAAATTTCATTCATCCCTACATCTTAATTTGGGGCTTCTTTCTCAATTACATAACATCTGTATGGTACCGGCTTCTTTTACAACCCCAAATCAGAAAAAGTTGGACCAGTATGAAAAATACAAAAAAAAAAAACAACAAAGCGCAGTGATTCTTACATTTACTTTGACTTCTATTTCATTGCAGACTCTATGAACCCAAGATATTTCATGTTTTGTGTGGTCAACTTCATTTCATTTGTATACATCCAGGACTGCGTTTCAGGCCTGCAACACATTCCAAAAAAGTCGGGATGCTAAAGCATTTACCACTTTGTAATGTTGCCATTCCTTCTCACAACACTTAAGACACTTTGGCATTGAGGATACCAATCAATGAAGTGTTTTCGTTTCAAAATTCTCCCCACATTCTCTATTGGGGACACGTCAGGACTGCAGGCAGGCCAATCCAGTATCCGTACTCCCTTCGTCCGCAGCCATGCCTTTGTAATGTGTGCAGAATGTGGTTTTGCATTTTCTTGTTGAAAAATGCATGGACGTCCTTGGAAAAGATGTCGTCTTGAAGGCAGCATATGTTGCTTTAAAATCTCAATGTACTTTTCTGCATTAATGCTGCCATCACAGAAGTGTAAATTACCTTTGCCAAGGACACTGACACAACCCCATACCATGACAGACCCTGGCTTTTGGACTTGTTACTGATAACATTCTGGATGGTCCTTTTCGTCTTTGGTCCGGAGCACATGGCGTCCATTTCTTCCAAAAAAGATCTGGAATACTGATTTGACTGACCACAATACACATTTCTGATGTGTGATGGTTCAACCCAGATGCCTCAGAGCCCAGAGACGTCTACGCCACTTCTGGACAAGGTTAACTTAAGGCTTGTTTTTTGCACAGTAAAGTTTTAAGTGGCTTGACTTTTACTCCATATTGTAGTGCTTGACAAAGATTCCCAAAAGTAATCCCTTGCCCATGTGGTTATATCAGCTATTGATGAATGATGATTCTTGATGCAGTGCCGTCTGAGGGATTGGAGATCACGGGTGTTCACCTTAGGCTTGGCCCTTGCCCTTTATGCACTGAAATTCCTCCAGATTCATTGAATGATTTAATGATATTTAATGATATTATGCACTGTAGAGGGAGAAATATGCAAATCCCTTCCAATCTTTCTTTGAGGAACATTACATTTAAATAATTTTCTCACACATTTGTGGACAAACTGGAGAACCTCTGCCCATCTTTGCTATTCAAAGACTCAGCCTTTCATGGATGCTGCTTTTGTACCAAATCATGATTACAACCACCTGTTGACGTCACTTGTTTGAAATAACTTTTTTTTTTAATACCTCATTACTAGGCCAAATTGCCCCTGTCCAAACTTTTTTTGGAACGTGTTGCAGGCCTTAAATACAGGAATGGATGTGTATTAACAAATTACATGAAGTTGACCACACAAAATATGAGATATCTTGGGTCCACACTGTCTGCAATGAAATAGAAGTCAAAGTAAATGTAAGCATCACAGTGGTTTTTTTATTATTATTTTATTTTTTTTTAAATTGTATTTTCCACACCGTCCCAACTTTTTCTGATTTGGGGTTGTACAGCTATACTAATAATTTTTACAACAAATTTAAAGAGAACCAGTAGTGCATGTTGGTATACCTTATTTAAGTCACATGGCCAAAAGGTTAGAGGAGTGAAGGAGGAAGGCTGCAGGTTCATTATCAGCCACCCTCATTACCACGCTAAGGTGCTCTTGAGCAAGGCTTTTCATTTGTGGAGCTGCTCAGTGGCCAGCGGATCAGACGGTGGTTATACTGGGTAGCTTCCAGTTGTGTTCCTAAAAAAAATGGTTTTGACCTTAGAGACTAGTCCAACGTGGATTGGGAACATGTGGGTGGAAGCCAGCAATCCTTCACAACTGCGGGGAAAAAAAAGCCAAATTATTGAAGTTTTCCAAAGACTCCATACCCACTTTCCAATCACTTGTGATGTGAAATCCTGTTCTAATATCCAGTTTAACTTGGAAATGTGTCACATCCTGGAAACTGTTCAATGTTTCTCCAGTTTTGCACAGCATGTGAATGCCCTTTGTTTTGTGAAACATCGAGTGTGCTCTAACAGCATTCCTGTGACCTTCACACCACAGAAGGACTGTTGTACTTCCTTTAAATTTCCAGGACCGTGAACTCCCCACGGTAACCGTGTGGCGTCAGTGTGTGTACTGTGCGCTCTTCGGCGTCGCCTGCAGCTCTTTTCTGTGCGTGCGAGGTGTCGCTGCGCTCTGGGAAGGGACTTTGTGTAACTGAGCCTCAGACCCCACCTTTCCTTCCTGCAGGACGGAGCACGTGGCTGTGAGGAGACACGACAGCAGCCCAAGAATGTGGCGCTGTTGATGGAGCCCAGACTGAGCTGGCTGGCTGCTGAGGTCATGTTACTGGACAGAAAATAAACAGCACGCAGCCACAGTCCTGCCGAGGACTCTGCTGCTGCTCTGCTGAGAGCTATCAGTCCGTAACGAGGCCTTTTATAGCAATTACACACAGGAAATGATAACAGCGTATTTCCCACACGTTTCACTTAAACTCACAGCCATTAAATCCACCACAAACACTGCTCCTTTGTGACTGCGCTATTTTTAAAGAGACAGGAGACAAAATCCTCTTATATTTACCTTTTTATGTCATTTCCTGTTTTACATAAATCATTTTCCAGTTTGACAGCATTATATATGCATACATACATACACAGTTATATTGTCTCACCGATTGTTCCAGAGCTTGTGTATAATCTGGAAAATGAATCACATCAATATATGAAAAAAGTATTGTTTCAATAGAAACCTCATTTATTTTCAAAATAAAGGTCTGAAGGCTTTAACGATGCCTTCACACACACTGTTTTTACAATGATGACCCCATCAAAGGACCTGAGAAATTCAAGAAAATAACATCCTATCGCACTGTGCAAAAATCTTAGGCAATAGGTTCAAAAAATTAATTAAGCAACAATGCTGCAAAAAAAAATCTGAATATCAAATAGTTTGATCATGAATGCTTAGCATTATAAACGAAGCAAAAATATTTTTGTGATTACCCTTCACTTTTAAAGCTAAATTCTTGCCATGGTTTTACAAGAAAACATCACATTAATTAATTATTTACTAATTATTCCTTGTTTGTTGTCTGTGTGGAACAATGCATTGGGATGTCAACTGGTTTTCTTACTCCCAAAAGACTTGTTACTTCCTTTACTATACCACTTTAATAAAAATTTTTAAAAAGCTAAAATTTTTTGGTAACATTTCATTTTATTTTGCAAATTAATATTAGAAAAGTTCAAATTAGGTATTTTGATGATATACAAAAAAATTTTCATACTGAAACATTGTGGCGTCAAAGAAATTTGCATGCACAGTACTGTGTACACACACACACACACATATATATATATATATACACACACATGTATATATGCACAGTTGTGATTCCAGTGGCAACAAACAAAAACAAGTTTAGTCTACAGACATGTCTGTATCATATATATTTGTTTTATTTTGGTAACTGTGTAAGCATCGGCTATGACGCAGTAATTACAAGTTGAGTATGTGGAACAATGTGTCTTTAATGCTAAAACTACACTTTAATTGCATGTTTCATATACAGATCCTCTCTCGCCAGTGTCACAATCTGCTTTCTTCCCACAATGCATTTAGAAAAAGTCCATGTATGACCCAGCCCTGTGCGAGGATTGTGTGGAGCCTTTTTTTTTTTCTTCTTCTTTTTCTACAATGACTTCACTTCATTGGCAAATCTGCAAATTCTGCGGCTGCTTTTATTTGGCCCACAACCCAGCAGCTTTCCAAACTCCACACCACAGAAAAACTTAGCTCATCCCACACGGCTCACTGAGCTGCTTCTCAACCACTCTGTTTAATGTGAGCGCTACAACTTTTCTATACGGAAACTGTGGTGGTGAAACGGTTTTCTGTTTCCAAACGTGCGTGAGCCTGACGTGTCGGTGCGCGCAAGGCTGCAGAAGGTGGACGGTAAGGTGTAGCAGCAAACACGTACCTGCAGTGAAGAGGAACACAGCCACTGTGCGATAGTGTCGCATCTGTGTCCCCTGGAACAGAGTGATGAGCGCCACCAAAAAGGCCAACAGAGTTGCCACGGCGCCGGCCACCAGCAGTACCAGGGTGGCAATCTGCCAGTCTGCAAAACAAGACGCACACATGCTGATATAAATAATGGACAAAATCTCCGTGATGTTTTCCGAAGAGCCGGTTTGAAGCTTAAAAGTGGGTTGGCTCTGGCTGTCGCCATTTTGGCAGTGCCAGACTCCACTCAACTCCACGCCAACCCATAAGTGGGTAAAGGGATGGAGCGCGGGTAGGACCAGCGTGACCTGGGTGGGACGAATGAAGCCTGAACCCTTTATCTCAAAGTTACCAAGTTTGCTAAGGCTAACAAGCTAGGCAACCTGGGTTTGAGTGATTAACGCATATTTTTCGGGGACTAGGCAGTGGCTCTAATAGCGGGCGGCTTGGGTGCAGGTATTAAAAACTATGACCGGCATATAGTCTCAATATGAAACAAACTGAAAAACATGCTCATTTCAATCTACATATAACTTCAAAACCACACATATGTTGAGAGAGGCAGAGAGAGAATGAAGAAGTGTCTGCTTCGGCTACATTCATCCAAAATCCTGTCTGCAGAGCTGTGTGGACTTGTGACTGTGATATTTCAGTTTTAAAATGTAACCGTTATTAAACAATCAAGAAATAACATTTCTCAGGTTTCTCTGAATCAATTAATCTTTCACGTCAGAAAAAAATAACTATTATCTCCCAGAGCCCAAGCTGATGTCTTCAAATGACTTGTTTTGCTGCACTAACAGGCCCAAATCCAACGCTACTGAATTTACAATGATATTAAACCGAGAAAAGCAGCACATTGTAATTTTTCAGGAGGTAGAATCAGCAAAGACTGGTATTTTTCCTTCAGAAATATCCTCAGCAATTAACTGAGTTTCAAAGTGAATCCAATAATGGTGTCTGCCCTCTACTGACCTTCTAGATCCACTCACACATCCATCCGATTCTTTTGTCTTCGATGAAATCTTTAGCATTTTAGTAGCTTTGCAGATATACTGTCTCATGTCTCCGTGGAGGTTTGTGTTGATGATGCTGGGGTTTCTACGGCTGCTCGCACTAACACGCCACCGTTATTCTACTTAATCCAAACAAACGGCGGCCGCTCCTCCTGGAAAAGTAAAACACACCACCGCCCGTACGTCAAAGGATTCTTTGTGGAATGGCAGGTAGTTGAAACGAAGAATTCTAAAGCTTTCTGAACCGGTGTTTGCTTGGCGTGCTGACAGAAAACAGACATGTATCGTGGAGAAAACGTCCTCCTCTTGTCCTTCCACTCCTGCTTCCTTTGTGTTTTCGCTCTTTGATGTCACACTTATCAGTGTCACACTCGACTCCTTTTGTTGAAGCGAAGAAGCTCAGACAACAATGTTTGCTGGGTGTTTTCTCTCCGAGCTTCTTAATCGTTTGCCTTCAGAAAAAGGAGCATTTCCACAAAGACACATCTGAACCCAAATTTAGTCCGCGTGTTCTCCATGAAGGGCCTTTTTTCTCCAATGATTTGTGTCGTTAAAGTCAAAGTCCAGTTCGTTTGATTAGTGCGCGTGCTCCGTACCGTGCTTGGGCCCACTCGAAGAGGTGGTGTTGGGCACGGTTCAGTTGGACTCGGGTAGGGATGGTTAATCGAGAATTGGTTCCAAATTTTTCAATCCATCGAATTTGTATGTTTCAGATTCCTCTTATCAATGCCTGCATGTTTTTCCTGACAGTTCCCCGGTGCAAAAACTCATGTTTGACGTCACGTCTGATGCCAAACCCTGCGTGCAGCAACAAGGAAAACAGCTGCAATGATCCTGAAAACCTGTATAGGTCCACATTTTTCCACAGAGAAAATTGATCAGGCATCGATAACCAGACTGACGTGCAGAATCAATAATGGCACTGATATCGATAAAATCTTATCAATCCTGTCCCTAGACTCTGGCATGGTACGCATCTAGTGTGACCACTCACCGTAGCGGAGCATGGACCTCGGCCGTCACATCAATTATTATATTAATATATTATTATTACAGCTTGGACAGTACAGGCTTCAATTCATTCAAGAACATTTGGGTTAAAAACGGGTCTGTTTTCGCACATTATTGATGAACGCAAATAGTCAAGAGAGAAAAGCCGCAAAAAACTCCCTCATCATCTGCTGCCTCCATAAAAATCTTGTGATGCGTGCAGCATGATTGACTGATAAATGCAGGACTGCATTATTTATTATGCTTGGCATGCGAGAGGCTGTCATGAGCCCAAAACGACTCAAAATAAGCTGCAAAGTCAGTAATGTTTCAATGGTGTTCTTCATTACTGCGGTGTGGGAGCAGTGTTGCCAGGTCTGCGGGTTGGGCAAACCTATTTTGTATGCAAATTATACTGACGCTTGTGAGCAATTTCAATTTTTCCCTTGTTTTTGAGTCATGCTTTTGGGCTGAATTTTAATTGGCAATTTGGCTGGTTTTGTCACAGAGACCTGGCAATCCTGTGTGGGAGAGCGCTCTTTCTCAAACCAAAGTCCCGTCATGAGGACATAAACATGCTTGGGCCCAGAACGTATAGTGCAAAGTGAGCGGTACAAGGCAAAACGGGCCTAGTGTGAGTATGCCCTGAGACTCATGTTTGATTAATCTGATCCCCATTAATCAAAAATGCCGTGATCGGGTCCGATTCTGAGCGCTGCGTTCGGCTCGGGACGTGCCTAGTAAATAAGACTGTTCATTCCATTATTGACATAAGGTATTAAACAATGTAATTTACAGCAAACATAAATCAGTTTTGCAGTAAAAACTGATGACTAAGTGAAGTAAATCTTGCAAGTTATGCATCTATGGTGGATGATGAATTGAATCAATTAAAACAGTTGGCGATTACTTTTCTGGTGATCGACTAATTGATTGACTAATTTTCTCAACTCTACACACAATTTTCATGAAAGGTGTTGAAAAGTTTGGCTAGAGTGGACATTACAGTTCCATAAAGAACAAGAACCCATTAGAGATGGGAACATCCCCGCCTCCTTTAGTCTAGACCAATGGGAACCTGAAAATAAACTAGAAGCAGTGCATAAAGTCCCGCAGGTGGGATGCCCCAGGGTGGAAGAAATACAAATCAACCTTTTTTCACAGAAACAAAACAATCCTTTTTTATTACTTAGTTAATATACAAGAACTTTCATATGAGCTATACATCCAGTGTATATAATAAGTAGTTATTAAGATATTCAAGAAAGAATTTTTCCTACCAACCATGGTTACCATAGCAACCAAATTAACATATCATGAAAGCCCTTCCAAATAACTTTCATATGAGTCAAACATCAAGTGTATATCATAAGTAGTTCCTGAGATATTCAACAAAGAATTTTTCCCTAGCAACCATGGTTACCATAGGAGAAGTCTGAATTTAAATTTTTTGTCACAAATTTTGAACCCAGTTCAGGATACACCCAGAAGTATTCACCTGTAGTCCATGGGCCAGGCAGGTTTTTGGTACCACCTAAGGTGAATAAACAACACTTACAATGCAACTTCAGTATACCATGGCCTACACAATAATGTATGATAGCCTTCCCAGAGTGGTAGGTATAGCCAGGTAGGGGGTCAATGAAGGATTACACAGGGGTCAAAATTTAAAAATGTTCCAATCATATTGAAAAGTATACCACATTATTTGTCTGATCATAAAGATTCTAAAAAGGTATAGTTTGGACTATTTGTGACTGAATGTTCTGGAGTTATGGGGCAAAAACAGCAAAAATGGTGACAAAGGTCAATATCAGATTGTACAGGGGTCAAAAGTTAAAGTTGCTCCAATTTTGGTAAAAAGTGATGCAAATTATTGGTTGAGCGAATAGAGTTTTAAAAAGGAATAGTTTGCACCATCTGTTATGCTTAATTATCATGTTAGAGGGGAACATATGTCATAGTATCCAATGGACATTGACCTTGTTTGACCTTTACTTTGGAGACCAAGCATCCAACACAGTCAAAACTATTCCACTTATTAATCCTATTAACTCAACCAATAATTTGCATCACTTTTTACCAAAATTGGAGCAATTTTACCTTTTGACCCCTGTACAAACTGAAATTGACCTGTCACCATTTTTGCTGTTTTTACCCCATAACTCCATAACATTCAGTCACAGATAGTCCAAACTATA
>OMMV01229062.1:0-21671 GCA_900302635.1 Chatrabus melanurus | reverse complement strand
GGAGTGGAACAGAGAAGGTGTTTAGTACAAGAAAACAGATCAAATCTAGGCTTGAGTCTCCCATATGCCTTCTGGCAAACTGTTGCTGAAATTTCATGTCTTCTTTTTCAGAAAATTCTTCTTTTTCCACTTCACAATGAAGCTGTATATCTGGTGATGCAACAGGCAAAAGTTAATCTAGGCACAGTGTCTACAATCACAGCCACAGAAGCCTATAACTCCTTCAGATTTGTCTGGGTGTCTTGGTGGTTTCCCTCACTTGTAGAATTCTTGCACTTTCACTCAGTTTTTGAGAACTGCCTACTTCAGTCATATTTCCCATACAGTACTATGCTGTTTATATTTCTTAATGATTGATGTAAATAAAGTCCAAGACATATTCAGTGACTTGGAAATGTTCATGTATCCATCCCCTGACTTGTCTAAAGAAAGCTGTCTACAAATGTAATGATTTGTATTAAAATAATCCTGATATTTCTTTTGTCCAATTACTTATGAGCTTGAAAATGGAGGAACGATGGATCCAGATGGCTGTAATTCCTAAATGGTTAATGTGATATTTTTGTTAAACTCCTTGTGTTAAAGCTAACAGTCTAAACTACACGCACATATTGTTTGTTTCATTTCAACTCCATTGTGGTGGTGCACAGAGGAAAAATTACAAAAATTGGGTCACTGTCCAACTACTTATGGACCTGACTGTATAGGGATTATTTTTAAATACAAATAATCACTTTTTACATCCAATTTTCTTTAGTCAAGTCAGGGGATGGATACATGAACATTTCCAAGTCACTGAATATGTTTTGGACTTCATTTACATCAGTCATGAAATAAAAAAATAGTTTGGTACTGGATGGTAAATGTCACTGACTGAATCATTGCAGGTGTATGTTGTGACATCCTCACCTGGTTTCCCTTTTAAACCAGAGGGACCATCCAAACCCGCATCACCTTTGTCACCTACAATAAAACACATATCGGAAAAGTCTTACAATTTGCGATCCAGGCAAAAATACCTCTTTCACACTGTTTTAAATGGCACGTGCAGTTTCATGTGCTTCCACTGCTCTCTGTGCTGCAAAGATTGTTCTTAACATGATTCAATACCAGTTACTAGCTGCTCAGCAAATGGAGCAGTCTGGCTTCACACTCAAGAAGTCAACCATCAACTGTGTCCTAGCTCTGCGAGTACCCATAGAACGCAAGCATAATTATTGGCTTTGCTTCTTTAGAGCCTACGTTGATTTTCACAAAGCATTTGATTCAGTTGAATAGACTGCTGTGTGGGACATTCTGAAAATTTGCGGGATCCCCAAAAAGTTGCTGGACATCACAGCCAGCCCATACACAGATACTGTACTTGCTGAATGGAGCAGGGGCAGAATCTCTAACTTTTTCCCAGTGAATTGTGGCATTTGTCAGGAATGTGTTCTGGCTCTGACACTGTTCAATGCTAGCATGGACTGGGTGTTGGGTAGGGTTGTGGAAACCAGTGGCTTAGGAGCCTTTGTCATCGAGGAAAGGTTTACTGACCTTGACTTGGCGGATGATGCTGTGATCTTTGTGGACTCAATGGATGGTTGCCCTGATTGCAGCACTTGAGAAGCTGAGTGAGGAGTTGGAGTGTCTGGGTTTGTGACTGTCCTCGAACAGGACTAATATCCAGGCTTTCAGTGCGCCCTGAAAGTGTTGAACCTTTAGAGACATTCACTTATCTTGGCAGTGACATTCATGTCTCTGCGTCTCAGTCTTTGAGATTGAGAGATGCCTGGGAAGAGCCGATGGAGTCATGAGGTCACTTTTGCAGGAGGATGAAGGTCCAGGGCCGGTATTTATCAAGCTTCTCAGAATTACTCATAAGAACACTGCTAAGAATTGACTTAAGACCCAAAAAATTCTTGGCTCAAAGCTGCACTTAAAAGTTAGTTATCAAGCATCGTAGTCCCACTTTAAGCGCAGTGTCGGACGAAATCCTAAATGTCAGTCTCAGAGCTGATTTACCACACGTTGCTGTGCCGCAAACAGGATTTTGGATGACGACATAGACAAGGACCAATCAGCGAATGGCTTTCCTTATATAAAAATATTCTCAGATAACTGTCACATTGAATAGTGAAATCCCTAAGAGGAGTGTGCATTAAACACAATTTGACAATAAAGACTTTTCACGGGAACACATGATATATACACCAGAAATGAAAGCGGGTTTATGTTTCCAAGACGTCATTGATTACAAATTTAACCCGGAGAGCTCACAAATAGTCCGACATTATATGACATTCGGGCTGGGCTGACTGCTCTGACCAAGCCCGACCCGAATGTCGTATAATGTCGGACTATTTGCGAGCAATTCTGAGAAGCTTGATAAATACCGGCCCAGGTCTTTAGGGTCCTGGTGCTTCCTGTCTTACTGTATGGTTGTGAGACTTGGATGCAAACCACTGACCTACGCCGTCGACTGGATGTCTTTGGTACCAGGTCTCCGGAATGACTTTGTGTCAAATGAACGATTACTTCAGGAGACTCAGATGAGGAGTTGCACTGTGACGGAACATCATCTACCATGTGCATGATCCACCACACCACACAGGCACCTCAGTATTGAGGACACCCAAGGGGACACCCACACTTTACCTGGCTGCAGCAGATAGATGGTTACTTTCAAGAGGTGGGGTCGGACCGGTTGGCTCTCTAGGTGGTTGCCATCCAGGACCTAAGGCAGTTCTGTAGTGTGGTGGATGCGGCAACGTGTGGCACCAGTGCATACTCCCAGACCTGACCTGATCTGTTTCAAATCATAAATAAAATGATGCTGTCAGTGCACTATTTTAACATTTTGTTAAAACTTTAAAGTGATGTAATTGCTGAGTACCTCCACTAGATGGTAGCGTCATATCAACAATATGTCTTAACATAGCTGCACACGTGGAGATCAGACGAGGATCAACTGTAAATATAACAACACAAGCATCTTCCAATAGAAAAACGAGCTAAATACATTTGGTAATATTAAAATTTGTGCGCAAACATATTTCCTATTATTTGCAGAACAAATCAAACGACTTCACTGTTGAAATTAATCCAAGTGTCGGTTGCAAATTTAGGGGAAGTGAGTTGTAGTACACGAGGAACACACAGAACAGTGAGATATTGCACTTCTACAATCTGATCCGCCGGAGGTATTTCAGTTAAACCGATGGAACACATTGGCCTTTAAAAGGACAAGTTCACTTTTTTCAAAAAGAAAAATTTAGTCAATAACATTGTTAACAATCAAGCCTGTGAATGCTCTACTCACCTTTCACAGTTTTGTTATGTTTCATAAATACTTTTTTTCCCCCACAAATTACTGAACAGGAAATGAGCATCTGCAATAGAGCTCAAAACCATTTTCCCAAACCTTAAAATTGTATAGTGTGGTTATTAACACACTGAGGGCCACCCAAGGTCAAAGGTAATGTGACCAGTAGAAAGGTGATATACGACTTTATATTAGTGTTTGATAGTAACCACGGGTGCATCTTTAACCAAATGCTCGAAATAGCCATTCTAAATATCCACTATGAACTGTATAAGAATTGGGTCAAAATGTTGACCTTCACCTGTGTCCTAAGAGACGAAGTAAGTCCTGCATCGGCCCTGAAGCCCATTGATGCCAGTGCTGATCCTCACATTCTCCCCCTGAACAGGACGCGGGTTACTTCCCCAGCTAAGGCCGGTACCCATTTACAGCTGGTTGGACTGAGACGACGCAGAAGAGGTGTCTTGTTCAAAGCAGGTTATCCTCAACAAAAAAAATCATAGTTAAAAAGTACAAAAAGTAACGCACACAAATTTGTAAATATCCAATGTATTTTTCAGCCGGGAGACTGTGGTGACATCACTGAAAACAAGTTGGCAGATTTTCTGACACCTTATACTTGTTATTGTGGAATGTCCCGTGTAATGGACAGACCACCTAGCAGTGCTCCACCGGGAGCCCGACCCCGTGTCTGTCCGTCTGTCCGTTATGATGTCTCACCAAGTGACCTTCCTGTCATATCTCAGCAACCACTAAATATAGAGACTTGATGTTAAGTTCATATGAAAGGTCTTTGGAAGGGCTTTCATGATATAATGTGGTTGCTATGGTAACCATGGTTGCTAGGAAAAACTTCTTTCTTGAATATCTCAGCTTCTATGTAAGATAGAGACTTGATGTTTGGCTCTTATGAAAAGTCTTTGGAAGGGCTTTTATGCTTGACATGGTTGCTAAGGCAAACAATGGTTGCTAGGGAAACATTCTTTTTTGAATATCTCAGGAACTACTTATGAGAGAGAGAGTTGATGTTTGGGTCATATGAAAGGCCTTTTGAAGGTCTTCCAGTCAATCTTGATTTGATTGCAAGAGTAAACAATAGTTGCGAGGGAAAAATTCTTTTTGAATATCTCAGAAACTACTTATGATAGACACTTGATGTTTCGCTCATATGAAAGCTATTTTATATTGATTAAGTAATAAAAAAGGATTGTTTTGTATCTGTGCAAAAAGATTGATTCATGATTCTTCCACCCTGGGACATCCCACCTGCGGGGTTTTACGCACTGTTTCGAGTTATTGTTATTCTAACCCTAACTCGCATTTCTGAAGGTTAAATGCAAAATGTGTATTGTGCATGGAAATTCACAGGAATATGCACAAAATAGCGTGTTTAATTTTTCACACGATATCATACGAAAAATATCATCTATAATATAATGCTGCAGGGATGTCTGTCTGTCTGTCTGTTTGTATGTCCGTCTTATTTCTTGGCAGCCGCTGCGTAGATTCCCACGAAACTTTGCACGCATAATTGGGGACCCATGCAGATGTCATTTCTTTGATAAAAATTGACCTCTCAAGAGAGACCTCTCTGTTGGGAGACCGCCTCTTTTTTCAGGCAGGTGGTGTGTGTGTCCGCTCCACTGTGCACTCTTTTTCTGTGCGCTTCACAGACATGTTCACAGTAACAGGACAAACCGCTGCTTCCTCCTGCTGGCGGTTAATGTTACTGCACCATTGCCACTGTCCACACACAGAAACGACTCCAGCGTTTTTCCTTTCAATCCACTCTGGAGAGCGTCCGCTCCACTGTGCTATATGCCATCATGGGTGCACATATATTTGAATATTATGTTACTGTAAAAGTGGAAAATTCTGCGGAAGAAATGCTGCTTCATAAGTAATGTCGTGTACCAGGAGGTGCTGACAAGATAATTGTGAGAATACATTTGCTCAATACCCAATAACATATATTCAGTGACCACAATATTCCACCTATAGGTAGGCATAGGCTAAGAATAAATTGGAAATTTTGGGGGAGATAGTTCCTAAATATTCAAGGGTACATCAGTTTGGTCTCTGGCAGTATCCTTTGCAGTATAATCCGCGTCACTTTATTCTTTCTCAACGATAAACACCACTCATGCATGGTACATACTCACAGACACTGTCTACTAGTGAGAATATATTGTCCAAGGAAACAGCTAGCATAACCGGGAATCGAACCCAGGTCCATATATTGGCAGCTCAACTCCTTGTCCCACTGACATACTTGGTCTGTGCCTTTGACTTGGTCCTCTCCTTGGGTGACCCTCTAACATTCCACTAAGTTTGGTCCAAATCAGATCGCAAATTTTTGAGTTATTTTGTTCACTCACTGAGGGACGGACAGACAAACAGGAATGAAAACAATACCCCCACATGCACATCTGTGCATGGGTGTAAAAAAAACCAACTCATCGGCAGGAAATAAAATCACTCGTTAACGTCTAAGACTGGTGCAGGATTGACATAAACTGGTATATTTGAAAAATTACACCGAGCTGGTTATATTTCCTTGGACATCATTGTACCACAAACTTAATGATGTGTACAAAGTAAAGTTGTTACAGTGTAACGACAGTCCTGCTGCAGTTATTTGATAGTTTTCCTTATAAATTCAGTCAGTAAACATAGTTTCACTGTTTAGTTTCACACCCTCACCTTTCACACACTCTTAGTTGGTATGGTGGCCTTAAACATATAATTACAGAGAATATGCACAGAATTAGAAAGGAAACCTGTTTCATAATAATCACCTTTATATTGTAGATTGACATCAATTACACTAACACACAAGTAGAAATTAAAGCAGTTTCTCATGCATGTGTGATTTTTTTGTCAACCTAAAAAACCCTGTCAGTCATTTTTGCATCGCATCTGATATAAGTGACATCATCAGCGTACTTTCATAAAAGACTACTTGAATCTTAGTTACTGCAAACGCCACTGCTGCTGTGAAAACTGTGTTTTGTTCAGGTACTTTATGAGCTACGGGCTCCTGGGATGAAGGAGAATCCAAACCTGTGACATCATTTAACTGCTTTTCCTGAGATGGCTGATGCAGAGCCACTTTCCTGTAAGCATATTAAACATAATGAACACTCAGAAAAGTCAATGCTTACGAAGCAGGGTAACATTACTGCTCATAAAAATAAAGAAATTAATAGAAATTGTTTCAACCGCCTCAGGCAAAACAGCCGCATGACATCACCGGATTGTATTCTTAAAGTTTGGAGATGATAGCACAAAACAGCACTCAGAACGACCAGTTTTGAACACGTTTGCTCCGAACCCGTTTCATTGTCACACGTGAAATTACATTTATGCAGACGATTTGGCCTGTTCTGATATAACGATTGGCATTTTATAGTGTTAATTTGTGTACAATTGAGGTAAGGTGTTCCCCATCACTGTGTTCGAAGCCAGTGATTCGTGTTCAAAACACTCCTGCTGTAAAATGTCACGCGGAGGGGGCGTGGTTCAGCACTGTCTGTTAGGAGAAAGCAGGCGGTATGCACGTGCACCCACAGGAAAAAAAAAAATCAAATAACAACAGTCTAATCAGGCTTGTGATAAGGTGGGGATACAGAGACGCAGCACAGCCTGGATGACAAGCAAATCGAGGAACACCAGAACCTGCAGAACACCGGAGGATCCAGACTTCAGTAGAAACATCACCTATAGTTTGTCTGTCTTTCTGTTTGTTACCCTACTCCTCCCAGGTCCTGTGGCCAACTTCCACCATAATTGATCCGTGGATGACGGTCAACCACAGAATTGTCCTTATAAGGTTTGTTTTGGTCAAGGTCATTGAGGTCAAAGGTCAAAAGTTTAATTTGATTTTTTTTTTCAGTTCAATGTCCACCAAACTTGACACATATGTAGGTGGGTCCTGGAATTGCCCATGCAAGATCAAATATACCAAAGATCAATGATTGGGGTCAAAGGTCACAATTTAAGTTTTTCCATTCCGATTTGCACCAAACCTGGCACACATATGGGGGTGGGCTATGGGATTGCTCAGATGAGGTCACATTTGCCAAAGGTCAATCATTGTGGCTAATGCCATTGGGGTCAATGTTAAAAATTTTGATTTTTCAGTCCAATATCCACCTAACTTGACACATATGTAGGTGAGTCCTGCAATTGCACAGCAAGGTCAAATTTGTCAAAGGTCAGTCATTGGGGCCAAGGTCATGTCTGCGTATCTGTTTATTGACCTATTCCTCCCAGGTCCTTTTGCTGATTTCTACCAAACTTGGTATGTCAATGAAGGTTGACCCTGAACATGCCTTTAAAGAATTCATTTTGGCAAAGGTCAAGGTCAAGCAATTTGATTATCAACCTGATTCGGACCATAATGTGGCACACACTTAGGTGGATTCCAGAATTGCCCTGGCAAGGTCAGCCAGAGGTCAATCATTTGGGTGCAGGCCATTGGGGTCAAATGTCAGATTGCCGTAGCCCTTACGGTCTTCATGTCCACGGGTACCATTACCTCGTAAAAAGAACTAAAGCACGGAAGACACAAAGGAAAACTGTGTTTACATTCAACTTTCTTGTATTATAAATAACATTCTTTGCTTCTTATACCTTTTTCTCCAGTAGGGCCCATCTTTCCTGTGTGACCCATGTCTCCTTTAAGCCCCGTTTCTCCTGGCAGTCCTGGGGGAGTAGGGTGGGTGCGGAATAAGGAGAAGGGGAGGATGATGAGAAATATTTCAGACAGGGTTAAAAGAAAATGTTATTGTCTATGTTCACCAGGAAATAGACACTTCTCACATTGACTGATTGTGCAAAGTCAGTATGGCAGATGTCATTAGAAAAGTGATGATTTAGATGTGTTATAAAGGGTGTTCATACTTGTACTGGCTTCTGTTGCACTGAGTTTCAACTTTACAGCCTGCAGTTACAGTATAGTCTCTTTTAAAGGCGTTTAGAGGATTGTTCTTGATTGTTCATAGCAGGAAATACTCTAGTTGTTGTACTTGGAAGCTATTCCAGAATTTCCACCACATTGTCAACTTAGAAATAATATAATTATTGAGAGGTGATACAATTTTCAGTTATTTGGCACTGTTGTACTCACTTATTCTGTATATAATATGTGTGTGTGTGTAAAGAATTTGAATATTGTGACTGTGGCTGTTTGATCTTGGTAAAAGTATGAACGATAATGACTGCTTTTCTAAAACCTAATTTTATGATTTTTAAACAAAAATCAAGATAACCGCATACTTTTATCGAGCGTTTTGGAGATTTAAATTTAACATTTTTACTCTCTGCATAGCTTGCTTCTTAAAAATACACCATGATCTTTCTTATGACTGCACTTAAAGTGGAAAAATGATGATAAATTGTGGGTACGGTTTCTGGTTGGCTGGTTTGAAGTCTGATGGAAAAGCACATGTTTTTGCAGCACTTAATACACAGAGATGACTACATGCAGTAATTTCATTATTTCCCATTACTATGCTATTGCTGCATTAAAAAAAACCCCCTCATATTAACCTTATATGTGCTATGATATGTACAACAGATCACATATTTTCATCACTTATTGTTGACATCACAGATTCGTTCCACATTGTGTAATCATATTACTGTAATCTGACGCTGTTTTTCTACTTTTTCCAGGTTTTTTTTGTTTGACCTGGCCTGACATGACTGATATCCTATGGTGCACGAGCGCAGACATTACAGCAGGTGAGAAAGAGAGACCGATGTGCATGCGTGTGTGTGTATGGGAAAACTATAGACTAGAGCGAAGCTTTGTGCCAGGACCTGAATGACTATTTCCTCAGGAAACTATTTGACTGTAAATTGACGGCGTTTGAAATGCGAAGTGACGCACTGGAGAGCGTTACGGCTATTACAGGGATTTACTACTTTCTATTTCCCTCTTTCTCATGTTGATTTTCTACTTGATGATTTGTGAGAAATGTTGCAGAAAAGTGAGAGGTCTTACGGACTGTGTGAGGTCTGAAAGATGCCACATACCTCTGGCCGACGTGAAATTTTTACTTTTACAATTTCAGCATCAACTGTGTGTAATCTTACTGTAATTTTTGGTATGAATGCCTGAGATACTATACTGTGATAGTTATAATTATTTGTGTTGGGTTTGAACTGGATGAACCATTTTAATCTGTTGGTTCTTTGTGATTCCAGCTGTGTCTGTGAAGGTGATTAATGTGATTTTTTTTTTCTGCCCCCAGTGTTTATGCTTGCCAGTTAAACCGTTGATTTAAGCCTTCAGATAACAGTCCCTCCTATGATTGCAGTCACTTCTTTATAATGGCCAATCCCTCTAACGTCTGGAATAACGTCTGGAATCTCCAGCTGCCACAGGATAAAACAGGTCGAAGGCACATTTTTTCATTCTAATAACGGAGCTCCGGAGAGATTTTTATCAATCTCAAGCTGTTTCAGTAAAGCTCATTCTGGCGTAAAGTGACTGCATATTTACAACAAAGAAAACAACAAGGAGATTAAAATAATAAGCAAACTTCACAGCACATTAGCAAATAAGATGGATATAGCTATAATTTTACTATATCGGATAGCAGATCAATAACCATTCTGATATTTTAGATACAGGGCATTTTCATGGGAAAGTTTGCAGAAAATTCTCACTTGTGTTGTTCAACAAATGTTCAGGAAAGGACATTTCTTTAAACTCATTTGATCCTGGAGTATAACAAATGGAAGTCAAATCAAAAGCCAATGCGTGTCCCAAGCCTGCATGCAGAGTACATTCACGAACATGATTAGTTCAGGAAAGGACAGATTTTAACGGAAAATAATAATACCAATATTGGTACGTTCCTCTTTAGTACTGTGCTGTCTGCTGGGCGATGAGCCTTCTGATAGTTTGTAATGATATGCTGATAATATGGTGCATACTTGACTTGTAAAAATGCCTTTCATCTGCTGCCATGGTCACTGTTCAGGAAATGACAATTTTGGAACTTTTCCAGTGAAAATGCCCTATATGGCCCTTACCTTGACAATCTATCACGCACGGTGTAAAGCACATAGTGCAACTGCATTTGGGGCACGCCCAACTCCACGCTGCTTTTTGCATTGCACATAATCTTGGTGCAAATTAAGGCAAAATGTGCAAAGGGGTTGTATTTAGTTAATTAATCATTAGTGTGTTGGTATCATAATATGAATTAGATCAATCAGAGCGTCATGTGTTGTACAGCCATACTGCTATATGTGCACACCTGATCCCGTCACACTTCAGAAGTTAAGCAGAGTACGTCCTGCTTATTACTTGGCTGGAAAGCCGCTTACCCTACGGTCAGATTAGCTACAAATGAGGGCGATAAGCAGTTGGTGTTTGTCGCTTGATGGGCGTTCCTGGGCGTGGCCAGCTCATGGTTACTTGGCATTACTGTGCACAATGTTTAATGATGGTTTATAAAGGACGGGGAAACCCGGAACTGTCACTATGAGCTTTTCCTCCGTGCTTGACTGCTTGACGGAACCAAAGTTCAATTGATTTGTTTCAGTGAAACATGTGTCATGGTGATGCTCCTGTATCATTAGTTAGCTTGCTAAAGTCTTTTAAAATGTCTTGAAAATCACCTCAGAGTTTTAAAAACAGGGTTTTTAGATTTAAAATTGTTTATTCCTCACTAACCTTTGCAAAATATAAGAGAAAAAATGCCAAACATATTACATTTATACAGAAATACAGCTGTGGCTGAGTGTATTCGGCCATATAGGATTATTTTTTCAAATGTGAACAACCAACACAGGTCATGCTGCCTTCACTCGTATTGGCAGTCGCAGTGTCGCATCGCTCAGCATTTGCATAAAATAGACTTCTTTTCTACTTTGGTCCTGCCTAGCTGGTGGCATAGTGACCACTTGTCTCTTGTTGCTGTAGAACGTCCACTCTGATTGAAACTGAATGGCAGCTGGTCGCTTTGCCGCTGTCTCTTGTAGCTAATGTGACCGCGGCTTTAGGAACACCAAGAGCTGTGTACATTTCTCAGTGTAGAACTGGAGTTCCATCAGGAAGGGAATCTGGTGTAAAACTTGCACCAAATCCCAATGCGGATCTCTCCCGAATCTGCTCTGGCGACCCTGAGCAACCGGGGGCAGCTGAAACCAAACCACTGTCATCTGTCATTCCCTTTAACAGCCAGGTGTGCTGGAATCTGGTACATTGTAATTTAGATGGTGGACTCAGTAGGTGAAAAGTGAGAGATTTTCTGGCGAGGGAACAGATCTGTGCACTAATCATGCAAGTGGATCCTTTACTGAAGCAGTAGCTCCTTGAGGTGAAGCAGTGCAACGGCAACACCTCCTCCATGTCTGTCCACCCAATCTTCTCCATATTTCATGAGGTGCAGACTCCCCACCCCATGGCCAGCCCAGTCTTGGTTCTCTCTGCCAGCAAACCTGGGGAGCAAGAAGTGGATGAGAGTCTATGACTCCCCTGGACGGGATGCCTGTCCATCACAGGTTACTTCCCCAGTCAAAGCTGGTAGCCATTTATAGTTGGGTGGATTGGGACAATGCAGATGATTGTCTTTCCCAAGGACATGTAGCGTGACTGTAAATGCACCCAGGTCTACATATTGGCAGCCCAACTCCTATCTGCAAAGCAAGTAGCTCATAGCTCAATGGAAAAGGGACGGAAGAAAACCAGTGTAAAAAATAGGATACAAACCAAAATTTTGTATTTTTTCCATTATTTTTCAAACTTTTATTTCATTCCTTAATTTTGTTTTAATTCAGTTTAATTTTAGTTTGATGAGCGATGACGAAGATGAGCACAGATGTGCATCCCTGTGTGTATAAGCATGCATCGTGAACCCACTTATGTAAGGCGTATCTGAATATTGTGCCGTACACAGTAAATACCAGAAATACACTGCGCTCCAATTTGGATCAGGTTTTTTGTTTCACAATCGCTTTTTGCTGCCGCACGACAGCACTGCACCAACACAGCACCTGGCCACACCTCATTTTAAGACCAACACGCCCAGTGACATTGGTGCTGCGCTGCACGCTCCGCCCTGCTTTGCGCTGGGTGTAAGATAGGGCCCAAAGAGTTTTATTGCTCTCTGTCACAACATTTTTTTTTACAAGAATTATGAAAGACACTTTAGTTTTGCAATGAGCCATCAGCAGTAAAATTCCAACAACACCAGTTCTGAGCAAATCCTAATTAACTAACGTACATATCCACCAAAACTCTCACAGTTTCAGTAAGATCAGAGCAACGAATTGGTTTTTCTTCCCACCGTAGAATTAACAGTCATGTATTCCTTTTTATTCTAACATTCCAAAATTAAGCAACTGTTTCCTGTAAAGCAGCCCAAGTTAGGACAGGGAATACATGCGTCATCTGTTGAGCTGTTGACATACGCCAGTTACAGATCATCAGAGGAACCTGTGTTCATTCCTACAGTAAGCATACACACAGAAAAACCATAATGACTGGGTAGCAAAATCACCTCAAAGTTCAAAAGTTGAACGTTTTTTTCCCCTGTATAGATTCTGGAAATGACACAAAGAGTGCTGGCACTTGTCTCTCTGACTGTGATGACAAAAGCGTCCTTGTTGATGTGAGCGTGTGCTTGTGTGAATGTGTGTTTTTGTATGTGCGTGTGTGTCTGATAGTATTAATTTGTTGCAGCCAGAGGCTGAAATGAGCCTGTTATCCAAACATCTGCAGAGAGCTAAAGATCACAGCATCGTGCAACATGTGGATTTGCACGTGTGTGTGAAGAAGAATTGACCCGCTGAGAGGTAAAGTGGCCATCCCACAAAAAAAACAAACAATTTTGAGGTACTGGTATTGTAATAACCTCAATATTATAAGCTTTAAAATGATTTGTTATGGTTTCCGCTTTCTTTGACATGGAAAATTTGTCACTTCCTGTAAAAATTTATTTGTTCTTGTTTGTGTTTTGTGAACTTCAAAGGCCAAGATTTTAAAATGACCCACAAGCGGAATAACCCATTTTACCTCTGACATCTACTGTATGTACAATATTCTGATCAAAACTTGTAACAACACAGTAAAAATATACAAATACACTAGGTGAGGCAGACCATATATTGATTTGGATAGTGATTCCTTCAATATGCATTGGGAACTCTTTGTTTTTCTTTTTGTGCCAAGAACGACAGGCTGTCAAAACTTAAAATATTTGAACTGTTTCCACTTGCAACAGTGAAAAGACAAACCGGATATTATTTTAACTATGAGGAAAGATAGGAAGTGAGAAATGGACATACACCCAGTTTTATATCAGGGAAACGGGAATAATTTGTGTGATATTACAGAAAGAAATTAAGCTGTAGCGTCACTAAAAGTTCGATTTTTAAGGAACCATCAGAGTGCCAGAGCTTCCTGTTTTAATACATTGTGCAAAATGCTAACACTCTGTTGTATCTTTCAATTGAGTAAATTATTGTCCGTCTCGTTAACACAGAAAAATGATTATGCCTCACATCATCATCCACTGTCTGCCGCTGCAGATGACAGTAATTCTCTAATGAATAGAATGTTGGTTTTTCTGCAGTCAACATGTGAATGCAAAATAAGTCCTTTTACAGGTCGTGACAGCCATCAGGCCAGTGCTTATTCCTGAACACTGCAGCATGAAGTGGATAAGAGTCTATGACTCCCCATGGACGGGATGCCAGTCCATCACAGGTTACTTCCCCAGGCAAGCCCAATACCCATTTACATCTGGGTAGACTGGGATTACGCAGATAAAGTGTCTTGTCCAAGGACACAAACATAGGTGTATAGGTTGGTAGATACTTCAACACCAAAAAGCTACTTCCTCTGGACTAAACCAGTCGAGGCTAGTGTGACAGTGGCCAGCAGGAGGTGCTGTGCAGTGAAGTAAACCTCACTCCCCAATGCCAAAAGACGTTCTAGTGACAGACGCTAGACCCTTAGGTTTTAGCCTCATGGTTAGAACACTTGCCTCCCATGCCGGTGACTGAGTTCGAGCCCAGTGAGGGATGTAATGGCTAGCAATAGCTCTGAAGTCAGCACTTCAGTTTAACAGACCCCTAAAGTTGTCGCTATGACATAAACACATCACTTGTGACCAATGAGGAGACAATGTGCTCACATGTGGCTTTTATTTTCAAGTTTTGGTGCATTTAGAAATGTTGCCATGTGAAAGCAAGGAAAGCACAAAGCAAGGAAAAAGTGCAACATTGCGATACCTGGTTCAGGACCTTAAACACCCTAAGGTTCCATCAAGAATCAAGTCAAGTCAAGTATAGGAGCATGTGCTGGTGCCGCACTTCGCCACATCCACGACACCACAGAACTGCCCTGGGTGGTGGATGGCAACCACCCAGGCAGACAACCGGTCCATCCCCACCGCACCCAGATGAAGCGTAGGCGTCCCCTTGGTCTTCTCCAACCACTGCTGTCCTCAACACTCAGACACCTATGTGCTGGATCATGCACAGAGAAACGTGCCACATGGCCAAAATGTCGAAGCTGACGCTCCCTCACAATGCAAGTGATACTCCTCATCTTAGTCTCCCTAAGTGACCGCTCGTTTGAAACAAAGTCATTCCAGTGGTACCCAAGGATCTTCTGAAGAGACCTGGTACCAAAGACATCCGGTCGTCACCTTAGGTCACTGGTTAGCGTCCAAGTCTCACAACCATACAGTAAGACAGGTAGCACCAGAACCCTAAAGACTTGGACCTTCATTCTCCTGCAAAGATATCGGCATTGCCAAACACTTCTGTCCAGTGACTTCACGACTCCATAAGCTCTTCCCAGGTGTCTCAAAGGCCGAGGTCCCAGAGACATGAATGCCACTGCAGAGACAAGTGAATGTCTCTACACGTTCAACACTTTCACCACATAGGGTCGTCCAGTGCACAGCGGCCCTGAGGTTCAAACCTGAGGTGGCTCATGTGGGTGGGCACCTGGAACATCAAGGATCACACCAACAATATCTGATTGGGACTGTCAGAGCACAAGCCACTATACTACAGAACCAGAGTCAAAAGAGGAGATTGTAGCTTAAAGTAGGAGGAAATGTGAGGCGTGACGCCTGTACGCTATTCTGCTTGTCACCTGGTTTGTCCATTAGTCACATGCTTCAGTGATACATGTTCATGCAGTCAAACCAACGTTGGGCTACCTTCTGCGGTTATGTGATATCCTGAGGAAAGATGTGACATTCTGGAGGGATGTACTTTTTGAGTCTCCTGTGAATTTGCACCTCAACAACACCACCATATCCCCTTCCACTGATGACATCACATCTGTCCTGCTACTGTGATTGCTGCACAAACCAGGGGACATCATGCGTTGGTTCCTCCCACTTCCAAAGACATGCAGGTTCGGTGAATTGGAAACACTGAAATTGTCCATAGGTGCGCATGCGAGTGTGAAAGAGTTTGTTTGTCTATATGTGTCGGCCCTGAGATAGACTGGTGACCTGTCCAGGGTGTACTCCACCTCTCGTCCAGTGACTGCTGGGATAGGCTCCAGTCCCACATCACCCTAAACTGGAATATGCGGATTCATAAAATGAATGAATGAATGAGTTATATTAAGTATGTAAGAATATCATGTCCATATCCATTAGAATATCATGTCCTTATCCATGAACAGAGTTTTGTTTTGGAGGTTTTGCTCAGTATACGTCTGGTTGGGAGGCCGACTACTCTCCCAGCCCAGTTGGAGCACAGATGGTGAAGCTAGAAGCATTGCCTTCCTCAGCAGCAATTAACATGTCTGCTTCCTATGTTGAAATACAGGGCTGTCTGTCTCTCACAGAACAGCAGGCCTCTGTGTCTAATACACAGCAACAGAAAGCCAGATACCTAAAACTCAAAGCACAGAAAGCAACTTCAAATTTGTTTTTCCATGTTTTAAAGAGTGATACATTTGATATTTCTGAGTTGTAGACAGAAGAAGTGAGACTAATGTCCCTATTTTGACGGTCTAGGACATGGTCTATAATTCATGGCGCAAATGCCGTTGGGGTGTGTCAGACTCCTTTTTAATATTTAGTCATGGGCGGGTCATAAAATCAACCAATCAGAGTGCCACCTGTCGTCTTTAAGACACAAGTGGGCCAAGTGCTTGTGACATTGCTATTGAGAGGGCAGACTCAGAGATGTGCAAGATTTTCTGGTGGAATATGACTCGGCACGCTCAAAGCGCGTGCACAGAATCAGCAGGAAATAGAGACATAACACTGCAAGTGTAGTGACTGCTTTGACAGTTGGATAAATACCTGCTTCATCTGCTATGTGTGACGATTGCTCACTGACCACCGTTTACCTGCTGTGCACATAAGGTGCAGCCGTTTCAGCCTTTGAAGTGGACGTCACATGCACATTCCTGAAAGAACTGAAGTACTGAAGCCCATCGCCTGCATCAGTTCTTAAGGTACCGTAAATTAAAAACTGTTCCATCTGACTGACTGGAATTGTGCTGTGCAGTCCATATTCGCAATGTGACGCAGATGGAGTGAGTGAGCTTTTCTTTTTCTGCTAAGGTTGGAGTGTGTAATTAATGTTTGGCATGTGGTTTTGTATCAAAGCACGAGTTGTTACGCATCTTAATGATGCATTACCAGTCTACCTTTTAGTTTCAAATCATTGGAACCCCTGTGGAAACTGAATCCCCCGCTGTTCGTCCATATGATCGCCACACAGGTCCAGCCGTGGCCAGCTCCAGCCAGGACGAAAACCATAAATATGGTACAAACAAAAGTTATTAAAGTTTTGTTTTTTCCATTACTTATTACTTTTATTTTGTTGATCATTTTTGTTTTCAATTCAGTTGCCTGCAGAGTGTATGCACGTCGTGAACCGCCATGTAAGGCTGTCTATTGTGCTGTTCACCAGAAACAAACGGTGGGGGACTTTAGACCAGGTTTTTGCTGGTCTAGGACGCAAACTCTTTCTGGTTCCACATGATACCAATGCACCTGCATTCCACAACTCATTTTTAAGACCAATACGCCCATTATTGCACAAATGTGTACAAGTAAACTTGTGATTTAGAGGATGTGGTTGCCTGGTGTAAAAATCACAACTGAATTGGATGCAAAGTAACATTTGCGTTGTGCTGTGCTCCACTTTGCGGCAGGTGGAATATAGGGCACTAAAGATGTTAGCATGAGTCAAGCAACAACAGGTTATTGGATTGTTTTAAAGCAGAAAACCCTTGTTTTGATGATGTAAAGGGAGCCGGGAACACCTGACAAATCTTATAGCTTTCACACTCTGACACATGGACAGTAAAAGCATATTGACTGAGTGTGGAGTCCCGTCAGCACGGCCAGTGCATTATTTTCTTACAGGAACATATTGAACTTCAAAATATAGTTGTTTTAGCAAATGCACACAAGGCAAAGTGGATCAGAATGAAAACTGCAGAACGTCTCCACCAGCATCCTCATGTAATACATTCTTTCTGTGAGGGTGGTCTGATTTGTTATACCCCTCATGTGAACGATGAGGGGTATAAATTTCATCGACCGAGGTGGGAAGGATGTGAAGTAAGTGTGGGGATGATAATTTTGCATCATTTTCATAATCATAAGACATAATTAGGACTGAAATAACTCCTCAAGGAAACTGAGAAATGTTGAGGATTAATAAACTTATTGAGAGATTCACTTATCTTAACACTGACATTAATGTCTGTAGGAGCTTGGTCCATGAGGCTGACAGACTTATGGAGCCATGAGGGTTACTGGACAGAGGTGTTTGGCCACGCTGAAATCTTTGTAGGAAGAACAAGGTCAAAATATTGAGAATCTTGGTGCTTTTGGTCATTGGATGGTTTTGAGACCTGGACCCTAACTAGGGGCCTAAGACTGTCATGGTTCACATCTCTGGTGTTAAGTTTCTGATCTCTGGGTTTATATCTCTTGCGTTACCTCCTACATATTAGATTTTTAGTGTTTACCTTGTATATTTCTCTGAGGGAATTCTCCTCCATGTTTTTTGTCCTTGTGCTTTCATTCTAGCAGATTTCTCCTTGAGTATTTCCATTAGCTTTACGTGCTGTCCTGTCCATGGTCTTGCTCGCTTCCATGCCTGCTCTCATGCGTTCATCCCTCTTGTTTATGCTCCTGTTGCCGACCTACGCTGCCTTGCCTGCCGCTTCCTGACATGTCTTCTTGGTATAATTGATAACAGTGTTTTGACCCTTTGCCTGTTTCTCTGGATTCTTTGTTTGCTGCTGCCCTTACTGACACTGTTAGCGTCTGGTTTGCCTTTCTGTATACCGACTTACTGCCTGTGTTTTCCACCAGGCTACCAGCCTGTTTCCACATGGATCACTTTTGTGAATGGACTGTTCTCGCTAAGTGCTTCAGCTGAAAATAAAGGCTGTTTTGACTTTTCATCAGTGCGATTTTCTGCAAAAGGGTTTTCAGACATTCCAGTGTCATTACAAAGATGGCAACTGACGTCTTTGGTACTACCTCTCTCCAGAAAACCCTTGGGTACCACTGGAATGACTTTGTGTCAAACGGGCAGTTACTTACGGAGACCTGGATTGGGCTTACAATTGTATTGTGGAGGAATGTCAACTATGACAGTATGGCCATGTGATGCACTTCCATGAGCATAATTCAATGCACAGGTGCCTCAGTGCTCAGGATCCCAGCAATTGGAACAGGGAAAATGGATGCCCATGCAACATCTGATTGTGGCAGATAGTTTTGGCAGCATGCCTTTGTGGAAGCCAATCAGGAGACAGGGCAGTTTCCTAGGGTTTTGGATGCAACAACATATGGCACCAGTACATGCTTCCAGACATGACCCAAACCTGAATAGTAAACACTATGGTAGTGAAGTGGTTTAGCACTTGGCTTATAGCAAGAACATCACGAGTTCCAACCTGACCCAGGGTGTTTCTGTTTAGAGTTTGCATGTTCTTTCCATGTCTGTGTTGGTTCTCTCTGGGAATTTCAGATTGCTGCACCATACAGTCTGATTTATCTACATAGGCAGATAAATACCTGGAAGTCCTGGTGGTCCATTTTTCCCATCAGTCCCTTGATCTCCCTCATCTCCAGTATCACCTTGATCTCCTTGATAGAAAGAAAGAGGACAGTACAACATAAATTATTTTTCCACAGTGGTATTGATTTATTTTGCATATGCTCACTTACTGCTGGCATGGATCAGAGCCATTACACCCACATTTAAATACAGACCAGAAATGACGTAAAGCCATTTTTACAGCTGAAAGCACAAATAGGATACAGGAGGACTGTCTTTGGTGTTTCCATTCCATGCAGCTGGCAGAGCTCTTGACAAGTGATCATGACAGATTTCTTAGTGACCAATAGAGTTGCAGTTTGCCCCGTCGTTAATGCCAGAAGTACTTTATATTGTGGTAAGTGCTGGACTTTGAAATAAACGATAGTAGAAATCCCCTTTATTAGCCTGGGGATGAATTTTGGGAAACTGATTATTCAAATGTCAGCATTATGTAGACTATATTTCTGAAGGCATAGTTTTCAGTGCAGCATTAAATAATACTCACTGCATCAAATTTGATCTTTTTGTGAACACTGTGCTGCTCAGCTCATACATAATAATATTGCCGATGTTATCCAGTTACAAATCGTCACACTTACACTTGCAGTATTTTCTTAAGTTCCATTACTTTAACAACAGAAAAAAACCCCCAAAGGAAACAAATTTTGGCTGCTTCCATTCACGTTCTCATTCTTTTACTCACTACCCAAAGTTCAGAACCCCAGGTAAAGGTTGGAACGTAAATCAACTGGGAAACAGATTTTGTCTTACAACTGAGATCCTTCTTCCTTGGGACAGTCTGAAGCCATACCCGTGGTACTGCTAATCCTACCTCAAGCTGTCTGACAAGTTCCATTTTTCATTCAATCATAATCAAGATCTCAAGATACTTGAGACTCTTTCACCTAGGGCAACCGGTTTGGAATGACCCACCGGTTTCCAACACTGTATGATGGCTCAAGCTTGTCCACAACCCATCATGATGTTGGAGTCATGACAATGGACAGAGGTATTTGGCAATGCCTTTGCAGGAGAACAAAAGTCCAAGTTTTTTGGGATCCTACTGCTTCCTGTCTTACTGTATGGTTGGGAGACTTGTATGCTAACCAGCAAGATAACGCAATGACTGGAGGTGTTTGGTAATAGGTCTCTTCAGAGGATCCTTGGGTACTGCTGGAATGACTTTGTGCCAAATGAATGGTTACTTGGGGAGACTCAGAAGAGGAGTATTACTTGCACAGTGAGGGAACGTCAGCTACGACATTTTGGCCATGTGGAGTGTTCTTCTGGGCATGATGCAGCACGCAGGCGCAACTGGAAAAGGCTAAGGGGATGCCCATATTTCACCTAGCTGTGGCAGATAAATGGTTACTTTCGAGAGGTGGGGATAGACAGGTTGCCTGTCTGGGTGGTTGCCATCCAGGACCTAAGATGGTTCTGTGGTGTGGTTGATGGAGCAACACGTGGCACTAGTGCATGCTGCCAGATGTGACCTCACCTTATCTCCATGGTTTGGAATTTTTCTCCTCCATCTAATGCAGTCTTGGTCCTTTTCTTCTGTCACTCTTACATTGTAGAAGAAGTAGGTTCTATACAGGCCTTGTGTCCCATTGGGCCAAAGTTTATCCCCAGATACCATAGCATGCAATGAATGAGAGTCGACGGCACCCCCTGGATGGCGCACCGGTTCTTGATAGGTTACTCCCACACTCAAGGCTGATACAGTTGCGGTCAGAAGTTTACATACACTCATCATGGGCATGAATGTCATGGAAATTTTGGGATGTTAATGATTTTTTTTTGAACTGTTCTTTTGTCAGGGTGGAATGATTGTCCAGCATACATCATTAATGACTTTAAAAACAAGAATTGGGTGCACTAGTTTGAATTTATTTTGGATTTTCTCTAATCCACACAGGGTCAAAATTATACATACAGGCTCAAATATATACATACACCCCCACTAATTCTTCGTTAAATGTCCCTTAGCAAGCTGCACCTTGACCAGACGCTTTTGGTAGCCATCAACAAGCTTCTGGCATAATTCTGGCTTGATATTTAATCACTCTTCTTGGCAGAATTGACAAATTTCAGTCTAGCTTGAAGGTGTCGATTTTGGAGCAGGGGCTTCTCCCTTGGTCAGCACCCTCTCAGTCCATGGTGATGTAAAACTTGCTTCAATGTGGTCAGTGACTCTGGTGTTCCAGCAAATTCCCAAAGAGACCTTCCCAAATTGTGGAAATCTACAATTCTCCTTATGAAAACGTCACTGATTTACTTGGACTTTTCCATTGAG
>OMMV01229059.1:0-13489 GCA_900302635.1 Chatrabus melanurus | reverse complement strand
CTGGTTACACTGCAGTGTTCACAGAGAGGCCCTCGCAGCCAAAAACATGCCAGCTGATCTACTTGCAGTGCTGAACGACGCAGTCAAACTGGTGAACTTCATCAAAGCTCGCCCGCTAAATTCAAGACTATTCACACTGTTATGTAATGAGATGGGCAGCGAACACAAATCACTGCTGCTGCACACAGAGGTGCGTTGGCTGTCCGGCGGCAAAGTGCTGGCAAGGCTCTTTGAACTCCGGCACGAACTGCAGCAGTTTTTTGAGGAGAATCCGTTTCATTTGGCCTCCAGTCTGCATGACGAAGATTTTCTGAAGAGGCTCCATCTAGCGGACATCTTCTCAGCTCTGAATGAACTCAATCTAAGTCTGCAGGGAGTCAGTGTAACTGTGTTCAACACACAAGACAGGATTGAGGCCATGATAAAGAAGCTACGGTTCTGGGCGAGTTGTGTGAGTGGGAACACACACCTGTGTTTCCCTACGCTTCACGAGTTCTTGGGGGAAAATGACGTGGACCTGGGTGAGCATGTGAAAAGTCTCATAATTGAACACCTCAACCAACTCGCCGAGCAGCTACGGAAACACTTCCCACCTATGGACATGTAACCAGAGTAGTTTAAGCACTGTTCCTTTAAATGAGGTTGATCATTGTGGGATGAGGAGGAGGAAGTGTACTATTTAGAGGGACCCTCAAAGTCTGTTACGTGGGGCCCTTATGTGCAAGAAATAGAAAGTACACCACTCAGACAACCTCCGATTCCTCTGAACCCCCACGCCCCTGAGTTCAGCACAGAGCAGTCAACCAAGTCTGAGCACATAAGCCATGACTTGCCAGCTGAACCTCCAGAGTGGGTGATTGAGACAAGCAGTGATGTGGATCAACATCTTGCTGAATCTGGGGGTGATGTCATTATAGACATTCCAGAGTGTGACACGTTAGACGCATCACTTGTGGAGGAAGGCAGCTCATCAGTTCACCTGGGAGGTGGACCATCTTTGCCTAATCAGGAAAATGAGCTTGTCTCACAGGAACATGAAGAGGATGTAAACACTGTCCTTGGAAGCAGATCAAATGAGCCCAGACGCTCCAACAGAGAACGACACCCACCACATAAACTGACCTACAATGAGCTGGGGACACCTTTGATTCTTGCCCTTAGCTCATTTTTTGAAAGTCTGCAGAACATTCTTTCCCCGGTACCCAGCAGTCCCTACCAAATGTCTTGTAAGGTCTAGCTTGCATGCAGAGACGCATGCAGTTTAGAGGGGGAGAGTGTAACCAGAGTAGTTTAAACACTGATCCTTTAAATGAGGTCGATAGTTGTTACGCTCAGCCTCAGTGCACGGGAAGTGCCACGAGTGGCGATCACATTTTATAGACGAATATTGTTTATTTTTTTTCCCCCCCTGTCCCTTTAAATCTTGATAGTTGTTATGCTTGGCCTCAGTGCACGGGAAGTGCCACGAGTGGCAATCACCTTTTATAGAGGATCTTTGTTTTTTTTTTCCCCGCTTGGACAACGTTTCAGTCAAACATTTTCTGAGTTCTCAGCAGGTTTATCTGACCTGTTTTTCCAGTTGTTGTAGATGCGATATTGAAACTGTTGTGACCATTTTATGGCTTATTTATTATACTGTTGACCATAATACATTCCCTTTTTTCAGAACCAGTTCGTTGTTGTGTGTTACTTGGGGTGGATGTTATATTTACTTTAACAGTCAGACATAGATTACAGCCAATCTCATCGAACCTAGATTAGAAGTTGAACCCCTGTTTTCTACTTAGATATTCAGCGCTACCTTTACAGGGGGTTTACACGTGAATGGCAACACATGCAGTTATAATAATTTGAATTTCAGAAAGAAGAATTTGTGCCATCACTCTGCCCCTTACCTGACATTTTCCCGCTGATTCCTGGAATCGTTATCGTGGGCGTGTGAAACGGATGCTGCCAGCAGCGAACAGGGTTTTGTTTATTAGTAAAGGCTTGTGGCAACAGTGCCAGAAATGCTTCAAATCTACATACAACACTTCCAAGGCCTGTGATTATGTCACAGATGCACTTAATGCAGCCTCGGGCTGTAGGTGCCATTTGAAGGTACTCAGCTTATCAAGAAGAATTAGAAACATAGGGGTGTGAACTGTCATAAGCGAGGAGGAGGAGGAGGGTGGCTCTGCAAAATATTTCAATTATCATAAATTCAAGTGACACCGAGTCTACTGATGTATGAATACCAAGTAGAAAAACAGTGATGATATATGCATTGCATGCTGCAAGCTGCAGAAATGTGTCAGTTTGGTGCATCTATTGTTCTGAAGACATGGAAGCATTTAAAGAACGTCTTTTCTTCCAACATCAAACGGTGTTTGGTTTTGTGGTAGGACTCACCAAGTGCAGAACAGCCTTCCTCACAAAGCAAGCAGCAGTTGACAAAAGGATAAATTGGATCATGGCTTTGAATTGCTCTGACAGTCTTTTTAGTGCCAAATACCGCCTGCCGTGGCTCCGACTGCCAGCCAGTCTCACCTGTGTCATTCAGTGCCCTGGCCAAGGTTCTGACAGGGTGGTCTCTGGAAGATTAATCACCTGGAATTTCCTCACTTGAAAAACATCCATGTCCAGCTGATGAGTTTCCTGATGTCCATGAAAACACCAACGGGGCTGGAGAAAACATACAATGTCAGAGGGTTTTATAGTGTTCCACTAGCTGACACAATTTGCTGTTAGCTGGAAAGACTAAACATGACTTGAAAATGTCCTGTACATCATCCTCTGCCTGCAGTGTAACTTTGTCCTCAGGTTCTTCTAAATAGCAGTTCTACTTCATATTATTACCATGTAAATCGCTCAGGTGCGTCTGTATCCAAAATAGCTTGGAAACGGGTGTGCAGATTTTCACCAAACTTTGTAGAAACATTTCTTGGTTGAGTTTCTCCAGATGATTAACTTTTGGAGAAGATTGGTCAAAGGTCAAGGTTGTCAAAAATATGGCCCAAAAAGACATATTTTCCAAGACCTCTCTGCAACCAATAGGGCTAGAGAGGTGATCCAAAGCTCAAAATGACCAGCCAATCATTCGCCATTATGTGGTATGACATCATGATGACCTCACTAAAGTGTCATGAAATGTCATAACTGTCTGAAAAACCAATTTTTCAAAATGTCAACAAAAAATTGGGCTAGAGAGGAGATTCAAAGTAAATCTGTGTGGAGGAGTCAGTGCTGAGAGTTACAGCATTATAATAATATGAATATAGGAAAAGAAAAGATCACAAAAGTAGGACAAAAAAAAAGAATTAACTGACTGAAAATATATTTCTACTTAATCTAAACTTCAAAGCTTGCTTGAAGCCTGCATTTGTCATTACATAGTATAAGTAACAGCATGAAGTTGTCTCTAAAAACTCAGGAAATTACATCACTATAGTCTGAAAAAGACATTTATTATGTGCACTTTCAGGGTATGCATCGCCCCTCTGATGCCCTTTATTATTATTGTTGTTTGAAATATTATTCCATTATTGGTTGGTTCATTGCTTGACATCATAGGTTGGACATTATGACCTCCCTCAAAGGACAGGGGAGTGGTAGAGGTTTAGTGATAACACCGGCCTATCTTTATTTATTTATTGTCTGAAGGCAAGATATCTCAAAATTTAGTGGACAGATTCTCAATATTTTGTGGACATGGCCCATGGGTTTGGGAAAAGTAGATAAAACTTAATAAAACTTAATAATTAATAGTAATCTGATCTTTATCAAATGGTTTTCCTTTAATCTCTTCTGTGCTCTTCCGGTTATTGTCGGCACAGTAGATGTGAATCAGGTGAGATCTGTAGTGTCACATGCCAGATAACATCTGAATCCCAACTGTCTAAGTTTTTCCATTATATTGTGATGTGAAGTTTGCTGTAAATAAAATCCTCATGTCCGAGCATGGTGAGGGGAAAAAGTCAGAATTCTGACTGTCCTTCTCTGTTGGATGATGCAGGTAATCAAGTTTGGTTGTTACCATACATACAGTCTACGAGTGCCCTGCGAGCTATTTTTATTTCTGTGACATAATAAAGAATCATTTTAAAGCACAAAACATTATGTTTTTAGGTTTTTCACCGGCAAACGGTTTGATGGAACTTGGTATTCTATACCTCCAAGAATGACAGAGTCAGTGTAACTCCGCATTAGCCCGAAAAGGATAAAAGTTTAATCTTATGAAGCAGAGGGAGCTTTCAACATAACAGAATGGTTAATGTGATCTAATCAGTATGCTGAATTATTATTGTGGTGCTTGTGGCAAGCAGGGCCCATATCAGATATGAATCCTGAAGCGGAGTTGAGGAGCACCCTGAGGACATCCGCTATCTCTGCTAGAAGGCTGATCTGGACAGGGGCCCTTGTGATCTGAAAGACAAGCGAATAACCCGATTAATAATTTATACTACTTGAACTGTGTTCCCGAAGAGACAGAATTGTGATTAACTATTTATGTTACCTGGATTGTCTTTCAAAAGTGGACAAATGCAAAGCACAGCTGAACTCTTCCTGCCATTCTCCTCCCTGTCTGAGATTGTTGCAGGTCTAAAGGCGTTTGCACAGCCGATAAGTCGCACCACGTTTGAAAACCATCTGCTTGTATGCTGTTCCTGCATTCAGGAGAGAGAAGAAAGTGTTTCCGAAGAGAAAGTTTCATAGTAAGAGGAAACTGGAGTTCCGGTTCAGCATTTTTCTCATCATTGTGATCCATGTTTCATTATTGGTGATGTCTCAAGTCCAACCAAAGAAGATATACATAGTGCAAACCAAGGCTTTGATCCGGTTCAAGGAATGAAACCGAAAACCAGAAACAATAGATATATTGCTAAGAACAAAAACAAAACCAGAAACTTAATATTTTTTTAATGTTCTGGAAGAGAACCATTTATTTGAAATAATGGTAATTATGGCATTTGTTAAAATTCATTTAAATTAAAATATTTCCTGCTTGCAATAACTTCGCGCTGAGTTCACTTCCTGTCTTCCTTTGAACATCATGCACGTCTTTGAATGACAGAGAGAAATTCACCAGCAGCAGGCGATGAAAGTAAAATGTGACGTGGACATCAACATTTGTAGTGCAGCGGATAACCATAACAATTGTGCATTTTATGACTAAAGCATGAAATTTCTACCACAGTTAGTACATACCATAAGGTTTCTTTTCAGATGTGGAGGCAAGTTGGATTTGACCTCAGAGGACCATGAGAGGTCAATGAAGGATTACACAGGGGCTAAAATTTCAAATCCTCCAATCATATTGAAACATATACCATATTATTTGTCTGATCATAGGGATTCCGAAAAGGTATACTTTGGACTGTCTATGTCTGAATGTTATGGAGTTAAGGGGTAAAAACAGCAAAAATTGTGACAAAGGTCAATTTCAGTTTGTACAGGGGTCAAACAAAGTTGCTCCAATTCGGCCTCCACATCTGAAAATAAACCTTACGGTATGTACTAACCGTGGTAGAAGTTTCATGCTTTAGTCATAAAATGCACAATTGTCCTCATATGGGAGCTTATCTGCTACACTATTGGAAGGTGATGGTAGATTACAGAGGCGGGCTTGTTACCAGACGATCCTCGGTTCGATTCCCCCGACAGACTGGAAAATCACTAAGGTCCCTTGAGCAAGATCCTTCCAAGTTGCTCCTGGGATGTAGTTGAGCACCTCGCATGGCAGCACACTGACACTGGTGTGTCAATGGATGGAGATCTTCATCAGATCAGCCTGTTCTCTTGAAAAATGTGTAGTAAAATGCACGAAAAAGTAATGCACAAAAATTCGTACATATTTTTCAGCCAAAGTCGTACACATCTCACCTATTTCTCCCCCGGGAGGCAGTGATGACGTCACGGACAATAAAATGGCGGGTCACCTGAGCGGAAAAAAAAAGAAAAGCGATAAGTCATCTTTTACTTATTATTATTGTAAGCCTAACCCTAACCAAAAAGGCTAATTCGCATTTGTGAACGTTAAATGCGCATTGCGCATGTGCGGGGACATTCGCAGGAATACGCACCAAATGTGGCGCCTAAGTTTTTGAATCATATCATATGTAATGCGTCATATGTTGATTAGCTGGAAAAGCACTATAGAAATGTAGTTCATTTATTTTAGACCAGATTTTTTTTCTCCGCTTTATGCTTCCTGACAATAGCGATGCACCAGCACAGTGCGTGGCCACGCCTCATTTTTATGCCAAAGGTGCACAAACTTGTATTTAAAGAATGAGGGCAGCGGGAGTTGTGCAGAAACTAGCTATGGCACTTGCGCTGCATTGCCTCGGGTGAAAGATAACGCCCTCTATATTGATTTTTTTTCCTTTAATTTGTCACCCGTCTGTGTATGACTCACAGAACATTTGGCGCCGTCCTGTAGCGAGCAAAAGCATTTGTGTCACTTCACACATGCCGTACACTCTGAATGAAATCTGTGACCATCTTTGGAAAACTCCAACAAAGACAAGTTCCGAGCCAAGAAGAAGAAAACGATTTCTCAGTAAGACCAATGTTTTGTCACATTGTCCTCTTCTGTGATCGTTTCCTTTTGACGATTCCTTTGATTGCGGCATTTATTAATTACAACCCCAAATCAGAAAAAGATGGGACGGTGTGGACACAGCATTACTGTTATTACTGACGCCTCTGGTTATGAAAACTCAAAATATCTGCTGTGAAAACATTCCACTGTGGATCTGCAGACAACAAAATAATACATTATTTGTGCACTTATTCACTTACGATTTATGTACAATACAGCAATACTGCTGTAACACAAAACAAAGCTGCATGCAAGTTTGGGTGGTGTTGAAAATACAGTTTTTGATACCACACAGGCCTCACTGGTCAAATTGTTACTTTACCAAAATTAGTATTTTATTGAGGGTATGAGTGCACGACCCACACACCAACCCAACTACGACCTTGTTTCAAAAAAATTTGGAATGCAGTTTAAAATGTCAATAAAAATGTGATGATTTGTGAATCATTTCAACCCAAATGTTTAATTTAAAATAGCACAAAGACAACATACAGTATCATTTGGTGTTTTATGGAAAACACATGCTCATTTTTAATTTGATTCCTTTGTATGATTTTTTTTTGGGGGGGGGTAGTGTGATCTCAGCAGTGACGTTCATGTCTCTGGGTCCTCAGCCTTTGAGGAGGCGCCTGGGAAGAGCTTATGCAGTCATGAGGTGTTTGATGACGCCAAAGGTCCAAGTCTTTCGGGTCCTGGTCTTTCTTGTCTTACTGTATGGTTGTGAGACTTTGACGCTAACTAGTGACCTAACGCGGCGACTGGACGTCTTTGGCACGTACAACTGGAATGACTGTGTCAAACAAAGGGTTACTTAGGGAGACTCAGATGAGGTTTGCTAATTGCATCATGAGGGAACATCAGCTCCAACACTGTGCTCATGCATGATACACAGCACAGGTGCCTCAGTGCTGCAGCAGCTCTCTGTTGCAATATTAAAAATTGTAAATATGAATATAAAGATATGAGCCAGCTGCGACTCACACTAGATTGATATTTACAGACAAAGGAAAGAAAACAAACAAAGATGCATAGTGCAGAACGGACAAAAAAAAATGGCAGTAAGAACTCAACTGTGCTTTGCACTTGTCCTTTTTAGAAAGACAATCCAGGTAACATAAATAAGCAATCACAATGCTGCCTCTCCGGGAACATGGTCCAAGTGGCATAAAAGCTTTATAGGTTATTCATTACACTGTCCTAGCAGAGATAGATGTTCTCACAGTGTTCCTCATATTTCATATCAGCCACAAGCACCAGAATAAGAATTCAGCCCAGTGATTAGATAACATTAACCATCCTGTTAGGTTGAAAACTGCTGAGGATCTAGTTTATTGATCCAATTCTGTTAAATGCGAAGTTACACCGACTCATTTCCTGCAGGCTATCGATTACTAAGTGGCATCAATCCCTTTGCTATTGAAAAACATAATAACCGATTTGGAGCTTTGATTTATAATGGCAAGGGTGGGAAATAAATGAATAAGTCTGTGCACACCTGTTCCTGTCAAATCTCAGAAGTTAAGCAGAGCAGGTAACAGCAGGAGCTGCACACGTTTCTCCATGTACAGCTGGAGTTGTGTCAGGAAGGGCAACTGGCGTAAAACTTGTGCCAAATCCCAGTGCAGAGCTCTACTGGATCCAGAGCAACTGGGGGCAGCCGTAGCAAAATAAATAAATAAATAAATGAATGAATAAATAAATAAAATGAATAAATAAATAACAACAACAACAAATAATAATAATAAAATACTATGACTACTACTACTACAACAACTACTACTAATAATAATCTAATACTACTACTATTATTACTAATATGAGTATTAGTACTGCCACTACTACTAGCAACAATAATCATAATATACTATGACTACTACTACTACAATAATAATAATAATGATAATCAGCCCTGCGATAGACTGGCGGCCTGTCCAGGGTGTATCCCGACGGCTGGGATAGCCCCCCCCATGACCCTTAACTGGAATAAGCGAGTTTAGAAAATTGATGGATGGATAATAATAATAATCATAATATGCTATGGCTACTACTACCACTACTACTACTACTAATAATATACTACTGCAACTACTACAACTACTACCAATAATAATGATAATAATAATTATAACACAGCCTCAAATCAGAAAAAGTTGGGATGGTATGGAAAATGCAGATTTAAAAACAATGCAGTGATTCTTACATTTACTCTGATTTTTGTTTTATTACAACATATTTCATTGCAACATTACAAAGTGGTAAATGCTTTAGGGTCCCAACTGTTTTGGGAATGTGTTGCAGGCCTGAAATGCAGGAATGAATGTATATTAAGAAATAAAATGAAGTTAACCACACAAAACATGAAATATCTTGAGTTCATGCTGTCTGCAATGAAACAGAAGTCAAAGTAAATGTGAGAATCACTGCGTTTTTTTTTAAATTTGCATTTTCCAGACCTCAATTTTTTTCTGATTTTGTGGTTGTAATAATATACTACTGTGATTACTACTATTAATATACTACTACTAATAATAATCTACTGCTATTACTATTACTAAGACGACTCTACTAATACTACTACTACTACTACTAATATACTGTTATGACTATTACTACTACTGCTACTACTACTAATAATAATATACAGAGGATTTTTTTTTTACAGGACATATTTCATTCAGTCATTCAGTCATTTTTAGGCTTTCTATGAAAAATAGAAATTGGTCAGAAGCTTGGCCAGGAACTTGAATGATGCAGGTGACTAGTTGGCAGTCCCAGCCGTGGCAGGTGGTATTTGGCAAGAAAAGATTGTCAGAGCAATTCAAAGGCTGGACTTTACCATCCTCCAATTTATTTTGCTGTCAGATGCTGCTGCCGGTGGCTTTGCGAGGAAGACTATTCCACACTTGGCAAAGCCAAATCACCACTGTTTAATGTGGGTGCAAAAATACATTGTTTAAGGCTCCCGTGTCTCACAAACAATGGACACATAAAAGTGACACATTTCTGCAACATGTGATGCATATTTTACCAAGCTTTTCCGACTTGGGATTCATACATCAAGAGAGTTGGTGTTACTTGGATTTATGATGAGTACAATACATTTTCCTCTTCCTCGCTTATGACAGATCCCACCCCTGTGTTTGTAATTCATCTTGATAAGATGAGCACCTTCAAATGGCACCTATAGCCTGAGGCTGAGTTAAGTGCATCTGTGACATAATCACAGGCCTTGGAAGAAGCAATGAGCAGTGTTGGATTTGGATTTGAAACATTTCTGCCACTGACGCCACAAGTCATATTCTAATGAAGAAAATTCTGTTAACTGCTGACGACACCTATAAAACATCACAGGAAAAATAACAGGTAAAGGGTGGCCCTTTATGACCGGAGCGATGGAAAAAAACTTGTTTTTTATGTTTAAATTGATCATAAAACTTCATGTGGTGCTACAATTAAACAGCTCGCGCAGTAATATTTGTACATGAGCTAATTTTATTAACATAGACAATCCGTAGTTAGACTTAAAACAAATTACATATTTGCAGGCCCATTTCTTGTCGTGCATCTTTCTACCAGGAGATGGCAGTGCACTCCATGTAATGTTGGTGTACCCAGTATTATTATTTTCTATCAAATGCAACACGATGTGAGAAAATATCTTAAAAAGCTTTTTTTTTAGTGGCATACTGGGAAATCAAAAATGGAAATGCAATGAGCAGATTTGTAAATGGCAAATAAATCATGCAAATTATATTGTTTAAAATTTGACAAACTTCATCATAAACTTTGAAAAGTTGCCTTCAGCGCTTCTGCAAATGTATATGAATACTAATGCATTTTAGAGAAGTTATGATTTAAATTTTTTATTTATATTAAAATTTTTTGAGAGGGGGTAAACATATTGATTTGTGTATTTGTACCCATCGCAATTTAAAGAATGCCTAATTTCAATGGTTTAAGAGAGTTCTTTGAATTTTTTATTTAATTTATTTATTTGCAGGTGGGGGACAGTTGAAACTCTGTTGCTGTGCACAAAAAGAACGAATGAATAAGAATTTGTCAGACTGCAAATGTGCTGCTATTTTCCCTGCACCTATTTGGCCACAGGAGGGCGCGAGCAGCGTTGCCAATTTAGCAACTTTGTTGCTAGATTTAGCGACCTTTTGACCTTCTCTAGCGACTAAAAATCCTATCTAACGATGAGTGGCAAATCTGGCAACTTTTATTCCGCACAAACCGGTCAGTTTGTAAATAGTTAAACAACAAAATTACCACTATATAGTCCCCACCCAGGATGCTTCCCGCCATATGCAAATTAGACGTCATTACGTCACCATGTAGTCTAACAACTTTTAGCGACATTTCAGTGAGCCCATAGCGGCTTCTGGTGAGATATTTTGGCAACATTGGGCACGAGGATTCTGTGAGTTAGATTCCAATAGTGGATGTGCCTGAACGTGTACTTTTGCTTTGTCATTGCCCTCCTTTAAACATTACTTCCCCACTTTTTACCTGAACCCAATAGGAAGAATAATGTGTTACCTTTCCTTGAGCACAGCACCAACAATCAATTTCAGTGTACATTTGACTTTTCCCAGAGTCCAGACAGCTTGGATAACAAAAATGATGAATGGGTGAATGGGTTAGTCAGTAAATGCTTTCATCTTGTAACTCACCAGATTAAAAGAATATTTGATGAAGACAAATCCTATTACATCTGATGAACTTTGATGTGCCACATCTATTGAAGGAGTACTCTGTCTGTGTGTCTGAATGTTAACAAAATATCTCAAGTACGCCAAGGCGGATTTCAACCAAATTTAGCACACCGGTTGCCTTTCACCAAAGGATGAACTCATTACCTGTTGAACAGCCAGGGTCATAGCATTACGAAATGCCAAAACTTTGAATTTTTCGCCCAATGCAAATAGATACGAAAACCAATTTCAAAGGCCTGTAACTCCAGAAATAGGGCAGATAGACCCATGGTTACTATTGAACATTAATAGGAATGACATATGGGCTTTCAAAAGGCACAATGACATTTGACCTTGAGTGACCTACGAATCAAGGTCACACAATCTTTTGATCGCTAATAGTGGTAAAATGGTGCAAGATAAGCCCATAGTTACTATTAGACATGAGTAGGAAATAATATGTCTTTGTCACTGTAATATCCCACAGACATACTGCCACCTGCTGGATGGTTAATGGAAACGCTTGCCTTCACGAGTTAACAAGTTATGCCTGTTAGTGGATGCTGGCTTAATTGTTGAAAATTACGAACAGCTGTGGTTAAAACTCTCATGTTGTTTGTCTGCTTCCTGAACACTGGACACAGTTTGCTCGTCACTGTGCTCCGCTCCAGCTAACAAGCTAGCAACTGCTGGGATAAACATGATGCCCACTGTGTGGGAAAATTCCGGATGAAATAAACAATGGAAGGGGAAACTAAAACCAGAGTTAAACAATAGACAACGTGTGGCTGGAGACAGTGCGCCCAAACTTTTCGTCGGTTCTCCAAATTTCCTCAGATCTGCATATATTCATGTCCTCGTTTGACCTTGTGGGCAGCTAACCGTCATTTTCATAGTTCTACCATGCATTCTTAAAAATCTGAAGATGATCTGACAAAATGTAGGCTAGGTGTTGTTATTGAGCTTCCTTCTGGAGTTATAATTGTTTTAAAGAATGAGCCGTCACGCTTTTGTTGCAGTACAAATTCAACATTACATAGTTCACAGTTTCAGAATTGACGTATATAATTTTTGCAATAAGAACATAGTACCTAAAATTGTGAAAATGAGCAACAACCCCCCCCCAAGCTTGCCAATTTTATTGATTCTCAAAAACATGTCAAAGCATTATTACATTATTATACTGGATAAATTATCACATCAAGAATGATTTCAGGACATAAACATTGTAAATTGTATTCACACTTACACTCTAAGAAATGAAATGCTATATTTAATTAATCTAGTTATGTCAACCAGTCCCACATAACATGGTTGTTTAAATGGGAAACAGAATATACAATTAATTGTAAAAAGTTGTTACAATTAATTGTATATTCTCTTTAATTTCTTAGAGTGCAGATTCACAAGGAGTCAAGTACGAACATGCTTCAGTGACATCACAGCAAGAACACAATACCAGTAACTAATTTAAAAAATAAAGTAAAAAAGATTGATAATAAATGTGATTTCTATCATTTCAATGCATAAATCTGATTTATGCTTTTATCAATAAAAATGTTCCTTCAGTACTGTGCAAAAGTTGTGGGCACCCTAGAATTTAGATAAAAAATATGTTTGATGGATCAACAAAAAAACAATTTGAACTGTCCAAACATCCCTATTCCAAGAAAAATGGATCGCTCTCTCTCTCTCTCACTCTCTCTCTCTCTATATATATATATACATACATATATAAGACAGAAGACTGCAGTTGTGATAGATGTGACAATCCCAGCTGACAGCAACATCAGAAAGAAGGAGCACAAGAAAATCCAGAAGTACCAGGGGCTGAAGGAACAACTGGAGCAGATGTGGAATGTAAAGTCCAAAGTGGTCCCAGTGGTAATAGGAGCATTAGGAGCTGTAACCCCCAAATTAGAAGAGTGGCTCCAGCAGATTCCAGGCACAACATCAGAGGTCTCTGTCCAGAAGAGTGCAGTCCTAGGAACAGCTAAAATACTGCGCAGAACCCTCAAACTCCCAGGCCTCTGGTAGAGGACCCGAGCTTGAGGAACACAGACATACCACCCCCCGAGGGGGGTGAGAGGGTGATTTTTATATATATATAACACATCAGTTTAACATATTTTAAGCCATAAAGTTGTGAGTAATTCGGGGCATAGTCACTTTGAGTGACAGCTGGGTGCCGTTGTCTGCCCCCCTAGCA
>OMMV01229052.1:0-16209 GCA_900302635.1 Chatrabus melanurus | reverse complement strand
AAACTCTGAATTCAGAATGGATCTGGTAAATTCAGAGAAGTGGACCGATGCTGAGGTCCAAGCGCTGCTGGCCTTGGGGCGAATCGGAAAACCAGGAAATGGTCCGTGACGCTGGACGCTATCCTTGGCCACCGTGCAGCATACGCTGGCAACGCCGCGTATTATAATGTTAGACGCCGCCGAAATTATTCTAAGCAGTCGGAATCAGGGTCCCTGTTCCATTTTTGCTTCAAGTGGATGCGGCTGAGAGAGGAAGAAAAAAAAAAAACGTACGCGCGCACACAGCGAGGAACGCTGTTCAGATCGCCACACACTTAATTTGTCCGCCGTTGCAAGTTAATTTTCAGGCCCATTTCCAACTAAATCTGGTCAAAAATCAATATATTTCAGTGATGTTCCTGAGGCTGCAGAGGTGTTTTTTTTTTTTGATTGATCGATTAGGGAAAAAATGAAACTCGATTCATTAAAATCCGTGCGTGTTTCCTCTCTCCGTGCAGCAAAGCAGTCTATTTGCACACATAAACTCCTTAACCACTCCTACCAATTCCTATTGCCACTGCTGGTGCGAATGCAAAGGGGAAACCAGTTTGGGGGAGATTAGTTCCTAGAACGGATTTAGAACTGGACGGTTCCTAGAACTACGTTCCTATAACTACTTGGTGCGAAAGGGGCTAATATCTCTATCTGCATCTTGCAAGCTGTTAACTGCACCCCAGAAAGCTATTTTCAAACTGTCATCTGTGTACATCATCTGTGTATGTGACAGGATGGTATAAAAACTGTGACTGGCAGGACATCTTTGTCAGTCTTATAACATCATTGTACTGACCACTTTGATCAAAGGTTCTTTATTAAAACTCATTGAAAGATAACTCTCGCCTTTTATTCCAGATCTTTCCATGACATGCATGTTACAAGGTGACGTGTGAATTATAATATTATGATTGTGCTGCACTGTTGTGGAATCTTTGATGCAATTTAGTCAATGTGATGAATAAATGACATGTACATAGTGGCTTAATGTGCAAAAGTTTGAAGTATGTCCATGATCATTAAAATAGCATATAATTTCTGCAGGTAACTTTGCAAATTGTGAATTTGTAAGAAGCATAAGTGCTGGATTTAATGATTCATGGCTACATGACAGCTACCTATCAACTTTGCATACACAGGGCCTCTGTGTGAATATATTTCAGCAGCTATTTGGAAGCTCTGTCAGAATTATCACAGAATTCATTTCATACAGCACTTTCATGGCCATAACACTTTACAGTAATGCCTCACATTCACCCACACACCGTTGTCAGGATGCTGCTATGCAAGGCACTGAACGGCACACCAGGAGGGGGATTAAGGACCTTGCCCAAGGGGCCTCAGTGATTTTCCGGTCTGACAGGGATTTGAACCAAGGATCCTCTGGTCATAAGCCCAGCACTTTAACCTCTTGACAATCACCTGCCTGTAAGATGATTACATCTATTGTTTTTGAGTTATAGTGTTAACAATACTGCTGCATGAATGATCTATTCACTCATTCTATATATTTTCCAGGGTCCAATGGACCCTGGAGCTTAGGTATGGACCTCGTCCATACCTAGGCTTTGCAAACAGTTTTGTAAAATGCTTTCAGTTAGATATTTCAAAGTGCTTTACAACATAACATCTAAAAACACGGTTAAAAAAAACAACAAAAGCATGCATAATCAAAGACAAATAAACAAACAAGAGCAGAGAGGGAGAGAAAAAGCCCCTATAAGCACAGTGAGTTCAATTAAATGAAGCAAGACTGTTTGCTGATTGCAGATAAAAGAAAAGAGGTGAGTTTTAACTCTTGATTTGACACTGTGTTGGCTCAACTTGTTCTGCGAGATAAACAATCATTCAGTATTTTATATCTGACAACAAAACCTTGACATCTGCCCTCACGTGAACAGGGAGCAAGTGAAGGGAGGCCACCAGTGGAGCAATATGATAAAATTTCCTAATTCTGGATAAAACCCTAGCAACCATATTTTGGATCCTTTGAAGACTTTTTATGTTGCAAACCAAAAAAAAAAAGAAAAAATGCAGTAATCAGTTCTGGAAGATGCAATGCATGAATCAAAGGACCTGCATTGACCATACACAGTATCAGTCTATTTACTGCAATGTTTCACAAGGGAAATGGGGATATTTCTTGTCACTTATCTAACATGCAGGTCAGAAGATATCAAAAATCACAGCAGATTTTTTATTATTATTATTATTATTATTTATACCTATCATGGTCTTCAGTTGCACAATCACCCAGAGATACTGTTAAATAATCATGCAGATGTCTCTGTCCAGCGGGGCCAAACACAATCATGTCAGTCTTTTCCGAATTTAAAAGTTAAAAAAAGCAAATAGATGACACCCAGCTTCTTGAATTTTAATTTTATTTAGCCTTAATTTACCCATGAATGTCTTGCTGAGATTAAGGATGTATTTTACAAGGGAAACCTGTCCAAGAATAGCAAATCATTCATGTAAATTTTGAGTTATTGTGAACGCAGTCAAACAAACACACAAACAGGGTAATAATTACTCTCTGCCCTCATCCGTTGGTCAGCAGAGGTAAATATTATATTACACGAGAGACAGGATAATGATAGACACTTGGTAACTTGGTATCTCATCAACTGATAAGGGTGACCAACTGCCGTTTTAAATGAAATAAAACAAAAAAACAAAGAAACAAACAAAAATCTCCAGTGCTTACGTGTTTTAGCAGGTCTGTTTCCATGAGTGTGATAAAAGAAGAAAAATACAGATCCATGCAGAGCTGAAGCGGACAGATTAAGAGATGATTTTTTTTTTTTTGCTAACACGTGTTATAAAAAAAGAGAGGCACATTCGTGCACCGAGCATTACCTGCAGGTAATTTGTACCATGGAATTCAACTGGCTAAGTGTTGGCTTGATCAATTTGTTAGATAAATGAGGAGATTTTCACTGAAGCATGTCTTTTGTCTTCTGAAACTGTACTTGGAAAAAAAACTACCAGCTGTATTGCTGACCTTACCATGCTACCACCTTGGGATTTGGGTAAATAGAATATAGGCCCTTCTCAAATTCTAACTCATATACACTGATATACACTCATTTAGGATGTCTACTTCAAATTTGGTGAAAATCAGATAAATTTGGTTCAAGTTATCATGTGCACAAAAAAACAGACTGATGCACTGATGCACACAGGGATGGAGTGCAATTCTACGTTTATCTCCCTTCTGGCCTTACAGCCAGTAAGGGCCCATTCACACTCTGATTATTGGCCCGGCGTTTGCCAACAGAGAGTGACCATCGTTCAGGTGGCATTGTTGTTTGCCATGGTCCCAGAAAAATTTTCAACGTTCTTAAAATCTTCAACATTCATGCTGGAACACCGGTGGGACTTGAGCTCCACTGCCACTATGTCACCTCCGCTAGTGCACCGTTACTGCCCCGTTCACCTCCACCGGCCTCTACTGGCCAACGTTGGAGGTCATTCGGTTCCTGGAGCCCGGAGAGGGCGGACGGACGGCCCGGAGAGGCTGCGACAGGAGTGTGAACTTGAGTTCCTTGAGGCGGCGGGTGACGAGGTTGCAGTGTTGCGTCGAGTTTGTGTGGGCTGCGTTGTGTGGCGTCTCAGGCTTTGGGTTAGCAATCAGCTCTGCCAGGCTGCATTGCTGCTCCACAGAGTGCACTGCCAGTGCGCCAGCCCTCCGATGGTGAAATTTGAACTCTGTCATGGTGGGTCGGGTGGACCGTTGCCGGGCTTTGGGCTCCACCGATGCAGTGTCGCCCTCCACTGAGCTACGTCGGCCTGCGTTAAAGACAGGAAATTTGGACCCCTGGAGCGAGCCTTCTCCAGCGTTTCACAGAGATTTTTGAGAATCTGCTATGTTGGCTAGCATCAGCCACGTTGCCACAGTTTTTATCCCTTATGGACGAAACTAAACGTGAGAATGTGCAGAAACTCAGGTCGAAATATGGTTAAACAGGAACTGAATGTCAATAATCCAACAAGTAAAACTCACTACACTCTGATAATAGCAACGGATATAAATATTTCCACTCATAGTAAAGACATAATTTGTACAGTACTAGGGTTGGGGCGACGAGTTGTAATAGTCAAATATGAGTTTGCTAGTACCTGACGAGTCAGCTAATATTCTTTGAGTCAACTAATCAGGTAATTCAGAATGTCCTTCACAGCTATCAAAAACAGAGACAGGCTACCCTTGCAGAGATTGTTTCACAGAGTCCAAAGATCAAGCAGAAACCAACACAGACCAGCATCCACCAGCAGCCAGCACTCACTTAAGGGCTTTGAATAAATATGTTGCATCTCGTCATGCCATAAATATTGTTTCCATGTAGTTCACTGTGTTAATGCCATTTTTTCAACTTGTAATTTTAAAAAAATTAAATTAAAGTCAATTTGTGGTTTCATGACTTCGATTTGATGCTATTAATTTATAAGAATAGTCATCGACTAGTCGATGACTGATGGTACCAGATTCATCAATAATGAAAATTATTAGTCATCCCAACCCTAGTTTCACTCCAATTTGGACCACACTTGTTGGAATAATTGAGTGTGAGCCAGGGATAAACAGATTTGATTTATGAAATAAAAAACACTTGAGGTGATCTTTACAGGTCAACTCAAGGTAATAACTGTTTACCTCAAACAATTTTGACTCATCGTGGATTAAACAAAGTCTGAGGGTTTTGTGTTAGTCAGTGATGAAGTGGTTCAGTTTTGGATGGAACTGATCAAATTTCAAGGCCACACAGAAACATATTATTGGTATCGCTGAATCGTAAAGAATTCAGTCAAACATGTCAGGTGTGGGTGCTGCACTCTCTGAGTGCCCATTCTAGAGTTATACCTGTGTTACTTACAGTGCCTGATTTAGGTTTGATTTCATCGTTTACTATACTGTGTTTTCTATGTGTTATCAATACATTTCCAAAATAAATAAATAAAATAAAACAACAACGAAGCTCCATGAGCATCATCAGCAGTAATCAAAGGTAACTGGAGGGAGAGTTTAAAACAAATGCAGGATTGATACAAATGGCTTATTAGACAAAAATACACCGAGCTGAATACATTTCTTGAGATGTCATTTTGTTACTAACAACAGATAATTACGAAGGAGTTCATTACTGTTATTTTGGTGTTGCTTTGAGTGCATTTTTTAACTCCTGGTATGGCTGCCCTGTTGATTCTAACGCAGCCCTACCTAAACAAATTTTTCCAAAAAGGATTTCATGCAAACAAAGTAATTGTCAAAGGTGAGTGCAGCATTCAGACACCTAATTACTAACAATGTTTTAATATGACTTTCTGCCTTACACATACAACATATCCTGTGGTGTGCATAAACTTTCTCCTGCACAGTAAACACACAGTGGTGTCAGTATTGACTGATATGCAAGCACACACACACACACACACAACACACACACACACAGTGTGTGTGTGTGTGTGTGTGTTATGTGACTGCGCCTCCTGCTGCTGTCTTTTCAATGATGACAGCAGTAGTGTGCGTAAGTCTCTGGCATCCTGTCAGTGTGCCGCTGCTGATCAAAGTGTGCAGAAACATGCACATGACAGGAAAACACACACACAAAAACAAAGACGCTTGAGAAAAATGTGATTGCACATATTTCATGCGCAGAGACAAGATAGAGTACGTCACCCACAAAGCTGCATCCATATTCTATAAAGCACAGCGTAGAAGTGCCACATGATGCTTGTTGGCTTGTACTTCAAAGACGAGCGGAATGAAATCGGCTTATGATCAATCTCTGTCAGTGAAATGAAATATACAGCATGTACCGTTATCCTAGGCACTTCAAATAACACCGATGGCAACAATTGTCAACAAATCTTTTACCATTATGGTGAATGCCACATTTTGTTTGCACTATTGTATATCACACCCAACAACTTAACTGGTTTTATGCTTGTCATAGACCAATACACCAGAAACACATGCAGAGTGACACCTCAGAATGATTGATTTTATTCACAAGATTTTTATAAATAATTGATCAAAATGTTTCCAACATTGAAGCTACTTGTTCATATGGTGTTTGCTTCATCTACTGTTATTTTTAAAATTGAATTACTTCATACAAACTGATGTTTAGTATTTTTACCTGACTATGTTTTGAGAGAGATTTTTGTTCGCTGCCAATCTAATTGTCTATACACAAGTTATGCATACAAATTTGTGAGAAAATGCCACCATTTGTAGTGATCACTTAGTTTTGAAAAATGTGATTATGTTTATTCAATAAAAATTCTGATTTATACTGAAATCTTATATGCATCACCAACCAACTGAAAGCCTGAGCCATCTGTTGAACATACATATAGTATTGTCAAACAATGTTAGACATGATTAAATTAATAATAATAATAATAATAACAATAATACATTTTTAAAATTATAAAACAAAGATGATTATGCAGTAATGAAAAACTCCTAAATATCAAATCATGTATGGTTAAGAGTGCTAAAAATATTACATTCTGTTTGGGGGAACTATGTCACAGTTTTGCATGAACATCATGCAATGACTGAATTTGTCATTGATTATTATTATCTTTGCAGCATCATGTATTGGACTGTCAGGGCCCTATCTTACACCAGACGTAGCGCACTGCAAAGTGCAGCGCAACTGCCATTGCTAATATAAAACTGACCAGTCCCTCCAGGATTTTACTTTTATCGGGATTGTAGCAGCCTAAAATGCCTGATTTTGGGGGGTTTTTTGGTAGCTTTTCTAAAATGTTACTATGGTTTTAGACTTTTTTTCTTTTTTTTTGCAAAGACATTGAGGGAACAGGTGAAAATTGTAAATATAGTTGCTTTTACTATTATATTTGTATAATGCATTAAAATTTGAATGGGGTTTGTGCCAGTGAGAGATTTTATTTGAAAACTATTTTCTTTATGTCTGTCACACACATTTTGTAAATCATCAGATGATGATTTATACTAATGTTGCCACTAATCATGCATATTTCATGGAAGGCAGCTTCATTATTTTAGTAATTGTAATAGATCTAGAAGCAATAGCCTGTCATGAGGGATCTTATGGATAGATTCTTTTAAAACAGAGGTGCCCGATTTCTTTCCTTTGAAGTGCCATAAATGAGTCTGGCTCAAAAGCTCAAAACCTATTGCTAAAAAACATACTTAAGTTAGAGTAGCCACATTCAGTGGGATCCCAATCATGTAACTTTTTTGTTGTTGTTCTTAATCATTGAGAAATGTGGCTATTTGTGAGTGCAAACAGTTGATGCCACTAGAATATATGAGGGTCATTTAAGAAATTTTCAGCCTCACCCAAAAACAAGGGGACTATAACCTTTTGGAGTTTGACTATATTTTATAAATCCTTATGTAACTATACAAAATAATTCAAATGTTTATTTGCAGTCAAAGCCCTTTCAAAGTAAAGTAGATGAGGGCAAAACATACATCAACAAATCCTTTAAATGTTAGAAATGTGACAGTTGCAAGAAATAATCAAAGATGAGGTTTTCCCCTCAGTCAACAAGACAACGATCCCCTCCCACACAGCACAGGTAGTCAGCTGTTGCCTCATGCTGTTAATCACATGACTTGGCTCCACGGACTTCTTTCTGTTTCCCAATCATAAATCCCACCAGTGTAGCCATTTCTGTCGTGATGATGATGTCATCAGTGTTGTTCCCTTCCGTGATAAGACAGCAGTGCTTGCACATGGGTGCACAGAGTACCTTGAATTCGGTGGGGACTATGTTGGAAATAGTGCAATAGTAATCTGGTGTCTTACGATGTTTTCTTTGGTCAGGCACGAAGAACTTTTTAAACAATCCTCCTGTACCAGACTACATCTGAGGTAACAGGCTACTGTTAAGTTTCAGGTAATTACTTTAACATAAACTCAGTTCATGAGTTAAATTTGTATATCAATTCAATTTATTTACCAACTCACATTGGAAATCAAGTCAAAGTATTCTACACAAAGAAGATTATTACTGAGCTTTGATCTTGACAACCTGCAATCCTGCTTTGTCAAGAAGCATTTAGATGGTTGTCATGGTAACCAAGGAAAACATTACATGCCACATATGTGAAATGCCCTCTGGTGGTGATTGTGTGAACTATTGTACATAATCAAGGTGTTCCATGTATTCCGGAGGATAAAATGAATGTTATGGTGTCCCTTTTGTTGGCCTGTGATGGATGATGTGAAAGTTTTTCACAGACATACAGGTACACAGGTATACAGGTAGAGTGCTCCGGCTTCCTCCCACTTCCAAAGACATGCAGGTTTGGTGAATTGGTGACTCTAAATTGACTGTAGGTGAGAGTGTGAATGCGTTTGTCTGTCTATATGTGTCGGCCCTGCGATAGACTGGCGTCCTGTCCATGGTATACCCGGCCTCTCACCCAGTGACCGCTGTGACAGGCTCCATGGACTTTTTTTGTTTTTAATTGTTTGTCTGTTTTATGCCATATGTCTTTTTATGTGTGAGTGGTCATTATTTTTCAGTGTTTACATTCCATTTCATGTCTTCCAAGCAGAAAATTAACAAGAGTCAGGCAATTACCAACACATTCTTCACACAAGACTAACATGTGAAAACATACCTTTGTAACATGGAATGTGTGTGGCATTGGATCTCTCTCTCTTTCACACACACACACACACACACACACACACACAAAATCATAGTTCTCTCTCATTTAACTTATTTAGATACTGTTATACTATGTTTGTTGGAAGACACTCACTTGTCAAAATCTGGTCAGAATAAACTAAAAAAGCTCTTACACTTTAAGATGTGCAGTCCATTATAACACAAAGAAAGAGGGTTTGCATTTTAATTAACAAGAATATGACATTTACTCATAAAACACCATTGCAGAAGGGAGATTTAGCATACCTAACACCACATTAGATCATAACGTGGCAACTAATGCAAAAATCACAGCCCAAACATTCACTTTTTTCAGAATTAATTTCCACCATCTCAAATTATTCTAGTTCCTGTCATACAGGTACTGACTTCAACACTGTCATGGACCCATTAATAGATGCAATGTCGCAAGAAATAAACATTTTTGGCAATCAACAGAAAAAAAATTAAACAATATATGAAAGCTTTTGGTCTTGGTGATACAACCCCCTGTTCTCACAAACACAACATTTTTCTCACCCACTCACCACTCACAGTTAAGTCTTCACTTTTTCCTAACAACCAACTCAAACATCCAACAGAAATAATAAAGGAAGGCCAGGTCTGGGTGCATGTGCTGATGCCGCGCATAGCAGCATCCACCACACAACAGACCTCCTGGCAACCACCCAGGCAGGCAATTGTTCCATCCTCACCTATCAAAAGGAACCATATATCTGCAGCAGCCAGGTGAAATGTGAGCATCCCTTTGGTCTTCTCCAGACACTGGTATCCTCAACATGTGGCACTTGCATGCTGGATCATGCCCAGAGAAATGTACCACATGGCCAAAATGTTGTAAGTGACGTTCCCTCACAATGCAAGTGATATTCCCCCTAAGCGTTCATTTGACACAGATTCATTCCAGTGGTACCCAAGGATCCTCCGAAGAGACAAAGTACCAAAGTCATCCAGTCATCGTCTTAGATCACTGGTCTAATCATCCAAGTCTCACAAGCATACAATAATACAGGAAGCACCAAGACCCTAAAGACTTGGACCTTCATACTGCTGCAAAGATATCGGCATTACCAAAGACCTCTGTCCAGCAACCTCACAACTCCATAAACTGAGGAATCTCAGAAGGAATTAAGGAGAAAACTAAATTACCTTTTAAATAAAATAAATTTTGAGTCCAGCAACAAATCTGGAGAATATTTAGCAAATCATATTAATCACAATTAGGAAAAAAATCCTTCTATTAAAACCTCAGAAGGGAAATTTAAACCTCATCAGTACACATCATAAAACTTATTACTCTGTATGCCTGGGGTTAATGCAGACCCCACCAGAACTACTTCTTCTTTAATACTATTAACATGTTTTTATTTATGCCAGTCTTGCAGATATCTGTAACACAACTAGATTGGGTCACTTTACAACTATTTTGAAAAGGGACTTTTGAGTATGTGGCTGATAAATCACATTTCATTTTGAAAGACTTTTGAGAATTTTTTTTCTCTTTTAGGAGCACAACTCTTCAGTACAAAAATTCAATACCTGCCCCTACTCCCTGCAGTTGCTCTGATACAGATATCCTGAATAAAAACTGCTCTTACAGTTCAGTCATTATGAAAAATTGACACAAACCTCAAAATTTTGCAATGAGTCTGACCAGATACCATTATGTCAAACTGGGGTCCAAGCAGACCCCATAAGAAAAATTATTATGGAGCCCACAGTATTTAATCAAACTGGATCAAAATAGGTGAAATTGAAGACAAGTGTATAGGTGACAATTACATAAAATTTCAACTGAATAAGTATAATTGTTCCAAAAATATATAAAAAAATATACACCTGGGGTCCAAGCAGACCCCAGGTGTATATTTGTACTGATGAGGGTTAAGCTGTCTTCAAAGGAAATAAATGAAAGATTCCAAAGCATTTATGAAAAATTATATTTATAGGATAAGGATCCAAACCCAGATGAGATTAGATCCTTTCTCAATACCATTGATTTATCACAACTCAGAAGTCAAAGCTAATTTACTCATAACATCAGGCAAATTACTTATAGCACTCAACAAAGCAAAAGGACCTGATGGTTTCCCTGCTACGTTTTATAAACATTTCTGGACTATTTTATGCATGGTAGACTTGTGAGTGGTGTTGGTGACAGCGACCTCCGTGGATGCAGAGAGACACATATGGCCATCAGATAATGAGCTGCAGGCAATGATCCTGGGCACAAAGAATAAACTTTAGTTCAGTGAGGAAAAGTATCACAACACCAATTAGAAGCTGAGGGCTTGTATACCGAGCTGCCAAAACAAATGATATGATGGTTGGGTGTAAATCCAGGGTTCAGACAAGAGAAGATATGATAGTATATATATTACAGGTTGACAGTCACCAAATAGCACACAGATTGTTTAATGTGCGACATTAAACAAGCTACATGACAAACAAAACTAATCATATTTTCATTGGATACAAAAAGAAAAAAAAACAAGCTGTTTCCCAACTGTTCTTTGGGTGAGCACACCCGACTTAGTTAATTTGCAGCGGGTGGGTGGAGCAGGAAGAGTTCGAAGACATGTAGGACAGGTACTCTCAGGAGCAGAACTGGTGTCCCCTGGTCAACACCAATGTGCTGACATCACAAAGGTTCAAATTACAAAGAAGTACCAAGCAGGAACATCCAAGCTTACTTTCTTTGTTTGCTGTTGTTACTGAACCTCTAGCAGGAGCCATACATCAAGTCAAATTTGGGAGCATGCGCCAGAGCCAAGCCTCGTCAGATGCACAACACCATGGATCCATTTAGTCCTGGATGGCAACCACCCAAGCAGACAACCGGTCCATCCCCACCTCTTGAAACTAAGCATCTATCTGCCGCTGCCAGGTGAGGCCAGGTGAGGTGAGGTGAGGCCAAGAGGTGCATCCTCTTGGCCTTCTCAAGCCACTGGGGTCCTCAACACTCAGGCACCGATGCGCTGGATCATGCATGGAGAAGTGCGCCACCTGGCCAAAATGTCAAAGCTGATGCTCTCTCACAATGCAAGTGATACTCCTTATCTTAATCTCCCTAAGTGACTGCTCTTTTGATACAAAGTCATTCCAGTGATACCCAAGGATCCTCCGAAGAGACCTTGTATCAAAGACATCCAGTTGTCACCTTAGGTCATTGGTTAACATCCAGCTGGAGCTGTACATGAGAATAATAATATTAAAGAAGCAAACACGCTCATTATTCATTCATTCATTTTCTGAACCTGCTTATTCCAATTAAGGGTCACAGGGGCACTGGAGTCTATCCTAGCTGCCATTGGGGGAGCGGCGGAGCCTATCCTAGCGGTCATTGGGCCAAAGGCAGGCTACATCCTGGACAGGCTGCCAGTCTATTGCAGACCGACACATATAGACAGAGAAACACATTCACACACCTATGGTCAAACAGTCACCAATTCACCTAACCTGCATGTCTTTGGAAGTGGGAGGAAGCCCAAGCACCTGGAGGGAACGGACGCAGACATGGAGAGAACATGCCAACTCCACACAGAAACGACCAGGTCGGAGGTGAACCTGGGACCTTCTCGCTGTGAGGCAACAGTGCTCACCACTAAACCACCGTGCTGCCCACACCCTCATTATCATCATAAAATAGCCCTTTATGCTGATGATATTTTTTTTTGTTTTTACATGATTCCGCCATCATTACATGTCACCATTAATTTTACTGAAGCATTTACAATCATATCTAATTACTCCAGTAACTGGTCAAAATAATTATCCTCCCATTATCTACAAGTGGATGGGATGAGGCCTCCCTCACAGCCTAATTACTAGAGGATTCCAAGTATCGCATATTTAAGAAACATCTTCTTAGCACATACCTTGTACGTTTGAGCTCATCAATCTCAATTTCACCCTAGTACTTGAAACAATTACGAATGATTTATTGTGTTGGATGAATCCAAAATTGTTAATCAAAGCAAGAAAAGCAACACCGATCAGGAGCAGCCAAAAGAAAGAAAAAAAATTAAAAGATAGCTGCACACCTTGTAAGGACATGAACATCATGCACATGAAGGTGTCCAGGACACACCCACACAGAGAAGAAAAGATCTACAAAAAGTTGTGTCGTTCACGAAATGCTATTACATGCACATGACATATAGTTTGTTCCCACGGTTTGAAACAATTGTGTGCACGAGATGAATAATTAAATAATTTTGGTATTACATATAACCAAGTAATTAATCTGAAGCAGGCTGGTCTGTTGTGCTCTGTCTACATGAACAAACAAAATCTATTCTGTGCTCAATAAATATATTTCTATGTTTATTATCCACATAAAACCACAATGATAGCATCTGTCATTCAGTGTGTTATTTATTGTCTCTTGTCAGTGTGCTCTGTGTGTACTCAACTTGGCACATAAACTAATAAAATGCAGGAACTAATAAATCAAATCATGGAAACAATTTGTATCTTGTGCACACACAATACCATTTTGAGTGCTCAAAACATGGCCTGGTTCTGTATATACATTTCTCTTGGTCACTCCGGGGTGCTGCATACCTCAGATTGGACAACCTGTTGTGCAGCTCCAACATACCATCATGTGTAGACTGTTTTTCTGCAGTTCTTCTGAAATATGCTTGTGTGTTACTTTGTAACATTTATAATACAATAATATTGCATTGTATCATTGTGTAGTGGATGGCCATCTGAAGATATGTCCTCACAACAACATTTTATTGTCCAAGGTTCTTCTTACTTTTTTTTTTTTTACAAAGGTTGCATTACAAGTACGGATGTCTTGATCATGTTTCTTTTTTTTTTTGTTGCCCCAATCCATATCTGAGTCATTTAATATTGGCTATCTGCCAATACCAAGTCCTGATCCGATACTTGTATTTTTCTATATATTACACTTGCACAGAGCACACTGCAAGCACACTGAAGTCAATGCAATGTCTATGCTTCACAACTGAACAGCTCTGCAGTACATTAAGTTAAAAAAACTACCTGCCATGCAAGCTGCTTCTTAATAGTTTTATTGATTTATTTTGTAAAAACTGACAAATTAAACAAACAATTTTTATACAGCTCTTATCAATTTGACTTAGTGCAGCATTCTAAACAGTAAAACCAGAACACTCAGAATAATACTGATTGAATGACATGGATCAAAGGCTGGTGGCTGTGTCGCAGTTGTTTAAAATACATTAATAATAATAATAATGATAATAAGTATTATTATTATTATTATTATTAGTAGTAGTAGTAGTAGTAGTAGTAGTAGTAGTAATATATTATTGTGCAGACATTCTGCTTTTTTGTGCATGTGATCCCGTCAGATCTCACAAGTGAAGCAGATTAGGTCCTGATTAGTACTTGGCTGGGAAACCACTTGGGAACACCAGGGGCTGTGTTTGTTTCTCCTTGGGTTGTGTCAAGAATGGCATCCAGTGTAAAACTTGTGCCAAATAACCATGAAGGTCTGTACTGGATCCGCTGTGGCATCGCTGAACAACTGGGGGCAGCTGAAAGTCAAACAACAGCAACATTATTATAATATGCGAAAAATGTACAGTACCCGTAAGCAGGAGGAAAACACTTATGAGACTAATGATGACTAAAACTTGTGTATTCATGTGTAAAGCACCACCTGATTGGCTGGTCAGAATTCAAATACTCAACAAGTCCAAAATAGGCTTGGTGAGTAATTGAAGCGAAGCGGAGCATAGATATACTTTTGATGTGGTGCCATGACGCTGCGGTGAGCAAGCAACAAGCATTGAAAAGAGTGGAGGCTGCTGTCCAAAATAGACCTAGTGAGTATTTGAAGCGAAACAGAGCATATATTTGCTTTAGAAATGATGCAGTGACTCAATGAAAAGATTGGTTGCTGTCAGCGTGGTGCTTCTGAAATGGGCTGAGAAGGAATGCAGACTGATTGGTGTGAGACTTGTATTTAATAAATCTGATTTCTATCATTCGAAAATTGTTTTGATCAATTACAACTGTGCAAACCATTTTCAGATATTGGCTGTTTACAAAACTTGATTTGTACATGCAAACATTTGGCTAAGTATTCCCATGGTATTACTCCCATGCAGGTGCCTCAGTTTTGAGGACTCCAGTGGCTGGAGGCGGCCAAGAGGATGCCTACATTTCATCTGGCTGCAGCGGGTAGATGGTACTTTCTAGAGGTGGGGATGGACCAGTTGACTGCCTGGGTGGTTGCCAACCAGGGCCCAACGCAGTTCAGTGGTGTGGTGGATGCAGCAACGCGTGGCACCAGCACATGCTCCCAGGCCTGACCTGACCTGACCTGGTACCCATGGTAACCTATATCTGCCGTTAACTAAAGTCAAAAGTGGATAATCGAACTGAGCCTGCATTTTATTTGAGAAACATTCTCTTCCCGGGCAGAGATCAACTGTGTCACTAATGAGTGTGACTGAAGCTAATTAATTGTATCACAGTTTAACTGAATCATATGTGTCTATTGTCCAGCCCTCATCATTTAGAAGTTTGAACAAGCTATCATGCCATGGCCCGGGATGTGTGCTACTCTAACTAGCAAATTCCTGAAGTTAAGAAATGAGCGTGGGATTTCCCTTACCTTACCCTGTAAGCAAACCCACAATGGCACAAAGTTTTCCCGATGTACATCAAACACTTCGGGGAGATGCAGTCGGCAGACCATTTGCAAACTGGGACGATGCAGACCAGATGCTGTTTGGTGGCAGTTGGACAGCATCTTCCAGCTGTACAAATTATTTTTTATCAAATTAAGCATGCTGTATGTCTGATGTTTTACTGATTATTCTACATCAGACTGACATTTGTTATGCATTGTGCAGATGCCCTTTTCTCCACCTGCATGCAGATGCCCTTTTCTCCACCTGCATTCCTCTCTTACCTCCTGCTGATGTGTAAGTAATGTTTTTTTTTTTTTCTTGATTCCCACCCGCAGCTGTCCCCACTCTTCCCCCAGTCCCACCCGTGGCTTCCTCCCTTCTTTATCCCCTGTCCAACCCACAGCTCCCCCTTCCCCCAACTTCCCTCCCCACATCCACTGTCATTTTTCCGCTGTCTTCCCAGAGATATTTGTTCCACTTCCAAAAAAATATTCCTTCCGCAAAACATTTTCTCTTGTGTTCTGCTGTTTTCATATCCAGCTGCACATTACTTTGTGCACGTTGAGTAATGTGCACAATTACTCCAAAAAAAGTTCATATTCATGTCTTTACTGATATACCGGTACTGTATTTATTCACTTATTTAACCCTTGTATTATGTTCGTTTCTCCCCCCTTACTTTGGTGTTCCCGGTCAAATTTGACCGGTCTGGTTTAACTGCTCTTACATTACCACAAAACACATCATTCAAATATAATCATCACCAAATTTTATTTAACACCTTTTAATGCTGTAAACAATGTTTCCAACTAGTGGTGAACATGCATAACTGCAGTGAATATACAAAGAATAGAGA
>OMMV01229048.1:0-16844 GCA_900302635.1 Chatrabus melanurus | reverse complement strand
ATTTGTAACTATTATGGTATTATAGGATGTTGTCGCAAATATGATTGCCAATATTGTTAATTGTCGGTCGGCTGTTGAAATCATGGTGAAATTCACGTAGCAATATGTGGTTGTCATGTAGAAAATGTGATTTCAAAGCAGTGAAAATGTTGATGTCATAATTAGCCCCCCCCCCATAACACTTTAATGAACTAACATGTAGTAATTTTATGTAAATCCCTGGCATCATGTTTACTTTGTTTATATGTGTGTTTGTATTGTTCACCTGATGTTCAATATGTTGTTATTACTACTAACACGAAAAAAGAAAAAAAAAACAGAACGTCCGTGGTCTGACGCACGTCTCACGCTGTGAGGGAGCATTTGCCCCTGCGTGCTGCGGGCGGCGCACACACCCACAACGTGCATACGCAAACGAGGCACGGCACTCCCCAGGCCAGGAGTACAAAAGGCGCACGCCGACCACACGTTGCTATTGCCGTCCTTGCATGTCCGGACATCAAACGTTGCACCTGCGACGCGCACGGCGGCCGTACGCCGTTCTTCCGCCTTTCTGATGCAACCTTTCCTCTGCCTCTACGTCCTCCACGGCACCCATAAATTACAGAGGACATACGTTCCCACCAATCATGTGTGCAGTTGTGACCAAGGCTTTAGTTGTGATCCTGAGGTTCTGGGGTGCCTTCAGAACAGAAGTTCATTCATTTCTGGGTGTTAATTTTGGCCTCCTTCCTCAATGATGTCTGTACAGACCGAGGCTTCTTATATTTTTGCATAATAGATTGTAAATATGCTCATGGAACGATGTATGAATCTTTTCAAGATGGATCCTAAGGAGGATATCCAAAATTGTGCTCTTAAAGCCTTGCCTTGATTACTTGATTTTTTTTTTTTTACTGCTGTTAAAATTCAAGAAGCCACTGGTTCCTCAGTTAAAACCTTAAATACAGCCAAAGATTCCTCAATTAACCCCCAATTATATCAGTCATTCAGTAGCTTTTAGAAGTAATGCCATCAATTTTTGGAAAGTTCTAAAATCTTACATGTTGTTTCAAGCAGCATTCATCTTGGTGTATGTAAACGGCTGATACCCTGAAAATCCAACATAGTGAATAAAAAGTGAAAGAAATCTCTCTTGTAACTAATATTTTTAAATAATTTTATATGGAAATAAGGTCGACATTATGAATCACCACACATGTAGTTTGAGAAAATGGAATACCGTATTCATTCGTTTCAGCACACTGTGCACTAAATAAATAGCTTTTATTGGACATAGGGTACTTAGAAATCATTCTTTTAAGTGCACATTTTCTGGGATTTGCGTGCGGGCCTAATTTTGACACAGGAAATAAAGTAAGGCTTCATGCGCGCAATGAAACCTGGGAGATTAATGACATTGACTCAGCAATGGCTGAGGAGCTGTTCCACGGTTTCTGAAACTGAAGTAAAACACCACAAAAGGTAGGTTTCTGTCCGTTAAAATTATGTTTTGATGCCAACTATTGCTGTGAATGGCCCAAATTTGGGCAATCCGGGTGGTGTGTTCTCATCCAGAAATGTTCCCAGATGCTGGAAATAGCACCCCCCAGAGGGGGACCCGCAAAGACATGGGTCTTTGCGCCCCGCAAAGACCCATGTGTTGAAGGAATAGGGTATATGCAGTAGGGAAGTTTGACTGAGCTTGAAAAGTTTTAGCCAAGGTGCATGTAAACTTATGTCGGCAACTATAGGTAAAATATTAACTTTGGAACTGACTTCCATACAGATTGGTTATTCACCACACCGATTCACTGGGCGCAGGTAAAAAAAAAAAAAAGCATGATCAAAATGTACTTTTTGACCACTACCAAGAATTTGAAAAAGAAAAAACCTACCATAATGGTCCCGTGTCTTTTGTTATCTACTTACAAATTCATATCAAACAGAAAAAATGGTGGAAGAAGAACTGACCCAAGTAATCTACTTCTGACTGACCAATTCCAGCAAGTTGAAGAACATTCGGAGACACCAAGACTGACGTAGAGAGGAAGACTGAAGGAAAAGTTGCAGTTGTCTTCTTTTTTCTGTTTGGGTTCAACAATATAAGTAATGTCTTATGGAGTACGTTTTTCCTCCATTGATTTGTCCACTGCTCTCAGCTTCAAAGCCCCACACAGTCCTGATTGATCTCAAACCCAACATGCTGAGCAGCCAAAAGTTGGCACATTTTATGTTGTGGATTTTTCCACTAATCTCACGAACCCTATTGCCTCAATACCCCAGGAAGGCAAAGCACCTGGGCTCTTGTTTCAAGTGTCTGCACAACCTAATTCAGCACCACAAAGTCAATGAAAACTTTATTTATTTACCTGCTGCACTCGCTCCAGTAACGTAGAGTCAATTAGCACTCTAAACTTAGCAGAGTTAGGTCATTACACTTGCAAAAAGTTCTGAGGTCTCATTATTAGGGTTAATGACTGTGAAGTCTATAGAAAGAGGTACACTTCTCCATCACTGCTGTGCAGAAGAAGGGATAATTTGCACAACTAACCTTAGGCTAAACAGCGAGGTTCTGCTGAGAGTGATTTTATTATGGAATTCACAAAAGGTCAGTGCTTCTTAACTGCCTACAATCAGCATGCTTGTGCTGTTCAAATATAAATTTGGAATTACGTTCTGACTCAGGGCCCACAACAGAAAACACCACTTGTTCATAGATTGGTTTCAACTTCAGAGAAAGTACGTTCAAATTTAAACTCACACCAAGGAAGATTTTGGAGCATTTTTACCTTCCATGACGGAGTCTATTTTCAAGGGATTTCATGTCAAGAACGATTTGATCATTTTAAAGTGGGTGTGAACAGGCAGATCTGTGGAATAGGAGCTGGACTACCAATATACAGACTGAGGTTCAATTCCAGGCGTGTCTGCTTCAGGCTACCTGTCTGTGTCCTTGGACAAGACACTTCATCGGCATCATCCCAGTCCACCGATCTGTAAATGGGTATCAGCGTTGGCTTTGGACTGGTGTCCCATCCAGGGGGAGTCATAGACTCACATCCACTTCACACTATGGTATCCTGGGACAAGCACCGGACCGATGGCCTGTTTAAGGAGGTGACTTTGCGACCATGGAGTTTCTGGAGAACCGTTACAATTCACAGCTGGAAACAACACCATTTGCAATTGTCGAACACTACTTAACTCCCAACAAAACCCCGCCCCATGCTACTAGACCATCCTCAATGGTAAGAACAAATTCAACCACTTGGATCACAACCATATAAAGCAGAAATAGAAATAACACTTGTCAAAAAAACATCTGAACACAGTCTATGATGTCACTCAGCAAACTTGAACAAAAACACAAGATTAAGCAACTCTCACACCTGGCTGAGTTCAGTTCAGTTCCACATTGTAATTGGGCGAGTTACGAATCGTGCACCTCACCTGATCCTTCCAAACAAGCACCCCACTCAGTACAGCTCGGCACAAGTAGGAAAAAGACCTTTTTTCTGGAACCCGGTCAGACTCGTAACCACATCGGCCCAACCTGCACTCAACTCGAGAAAGCCAGGGTCAAGCCCGGCGCAACTTGGCCTAACTCTAAGAGAACTCGGTGTCCACTCCAGGCAAACTCATACTCAACTAGGGTTGGCTCGGGGTAACTCTTTCCATGCTTGGCATTAAAATTGGAAGCCGAGTTGCGGCGAGCCTACACCGAGCCAAGCACGAGTCAGTGCCGAAGCAGCCAGGAGTCTGACCGACTTCCAAAAATTTTTTTTGAACATGTTTAAATCCGGCACAACCTTTCCTGACTTGTGCTGAGCAAAGCTGAGCAGCATTAAAGACAAAGCAGAATAAATATCTTTGGTGACTACCTTTGAATTTTAAAACTGTATTCTTTTGGGTAAGCCACGGATATATAATACTTACTTAAAAAGTTAACTTTTTAAGCAACCATCAGAGCCAGAGCTTCCTGTTTTAATATAACATTGTGCTAAACCTCTGTTCTATTTTTGAACTAAGTAAATTATTGTCCATCTCATTAACACAAGAAAATGGGAGTATCTCACGTCATCATCTACCATCTGGCGCTGCAGATGAAAATAACTCTGCTATAACGACCGGTCTTACGGTTTTTCTACAGTCAATGTGAATGCAGCTTAAGTGTTGTGACTGTAAACTGAAACACATAAAAGCGGAGTTTGCATTCATGAACCACTAATCCTCCTCACAAAGTAAGCGAAATCAACATGAATATCTGTAAACATGAAGTGCATCCCTGTGACACTTCTTTCCTTTGAAAGAACCCAGAGGGCAACTCATCAAAACAGGAATGTAAAATAAAAGGAGCACCATCCTACACTCATTTAAAACACAACATGCTTGGCAAAACCTAAGACGGAGAAGGAAGGAAAGTGTGGGGAAAGCGGTCCCACAGAGGCTCGCTGACAAACCGGCTTCTTGATCCATGCTTAATGCGGCCTCTCCCTCTTGCTTTTGCACGCACTAAGTGCGAGTGTGGAGTTGAACTCAACATTACAGCTCCTAAATAAATGATTAAAAGCCGTCTGGCTGTGGGCTAACATGCCTGTCTGCCAGTCCCAGGAGAAAATGCTACTGATTCTGAGTCGAGGTGACTCGGAGCAGAGGAAGAAAAAAAAAACATGCACTTTCCTCAAGGGCAAGAGAAGCGGAGCATGGTGCGTTAATGGTGATCTTCGAGACAGATGAAGGTTAAAGTGACAGAACAATGAGTGAGACAATGTGCTTAAGGGGAAATGGGAAAGAAAGCTGAGGAAATGCAAATCTTGTGGAAAATGTAGTATATACAATGCAATCACACCTCTTCACCTTCTAAATATTTTATGCTCTGCTGCAGCTTACACCTTAAGCTATTTAAAAAAAAAAAATTTTCCTGCACAAAGCCATGCACAACAGCCCAGAAAGGTAAATCAAAAACAGGATTTTAAACACTGTGGGAAATTTCTTCAAATCCATCCTTCAATTTTCTGAACACGCTTGTTCCAGTTAAGGGTCAAAGGGGGGGTTGCTGGAGCCTATCCCAGAAGTCACTGGGTGAGAGGCGGGGTACAACCTGGACAGGCCGCCAGTCTATCACAGGGCCCACGGACAAACACATGCACACTCCCACTCACACCTACGGTCATTATAGAGTCACCAGTTCACCTAACCTGCATGTCTTCACTGCAAAAAGGATAAGATCAATATGTCATTGTAGCTTGTTTCTTTAATTTACTTCCACTTAACATAATGAATGATGAAATTTCAACTGAATGTCATGAGTTATCGTCATACAAACTCAGGTTTGAGAGTCGGTTCAGTGAAATGAAAGTTTCAATGAGTCAATTTAACTCAACAGTTTGAGTTTGAAGTTGAGTTTACTCACATTTTTAAGGCAGCAATTAAACTTCAGTTTTTAAGCAGAACCACTTTGATAATTTTTTACAGTGTTTGGAAGTGAGAAGAAGCCAGAGGGAACCTACTCAAACACGGGGAGAATATGCAAACTCCACATCCGGATCTCCTCCAAAATCTGATGGCGTCGTCCATGGACTAAGACTTATCTGTGATTTAAATTTTGTAAAAATCTATCAAGTAGGTTTGAGGTAATCCTTAAAATGGTAAAAAATGAAAACATGATCCAGAATCGGGATCCCGATCCGGATCACCTTCAAAATGTAATGGGGTCATCCATGGCCTAAGGCCTATCTGTGGTTCAAATTTTGTCAAAATCCGTCCAGTAGTTTTTACGTAATCCTGCCCAGAGACAGACAGACAGACACACAAATAAATAAATAAATAAACCCAGGTGATTTTATAACCTCCTTGGCGGAGGTAATTATTTTGCAGTTCCCAAAAACATAGTGGCCTCTTTACTTCAGAAAGATGTGTGAACAACAGTTTGGCCTCAAATCTGTGAGACATTTTTGCACCAAACCAGTCACCACTCGTCATTCACACAACAACGTTCCAACCATGAAGCGCAGTGGCAGCAGCACTGTGCAGTGAAGACGTTTTCTTAGCAGCAGGGGCTGGGAGACTGGTCAGGGTTTAGGAAAAGTGGACTGGAGCAAAGTACAGAGACATCAATGCAAACTTGCTCAAGAGTGCACTGGACCTAATACTGGTTCACAATCCAACAGGATAATGACCCAACGCACAAAGCAAATACAACACAAATGCTTGCAGTGTGAAGCACATTGAAGAGAATATGGATCATCAGCAGTAACTGGCAGAGCACCCTGCCAGGTTTATGCAAGAGTAAACAATGGCTACAGCTCTCTCAAAAATATGCTCGAATATGCTCAAAAATGTCTTCAAGCTCTTTTCAGACACGTACACAATTGAGAAACTTGTTAAATTTTGTTCAGTGGAATTTTATGTTGCAGCTTGTCCTATCAATCAGGAGAGATGTAGAGAAGCTTCAATGAACAAATGTTAGAAGTACAAAGAGATCTCACTCCGTATTCCCTCCATGGCGGGGAATTTAACCCTCACCAGTACACCTGGAGTCCAAGCAGACCCCAGGTGTATATTTTTTTGATTTTATTTTCTGAACCGTTATACTTAGCTGAAATTTTATGTAATTGTCACCTATACAGTTTGATCCAGTTATACTGTGGGCTCCATAATAGCTTTTCCTATGGGGTCCGCTTGGACCCCAGTTTGATATAATGGTATCTGGTCGGACTCCTCAGCAAAAATTTTGAGCTTTGTGTAAATTTTTCATAACTGCTGAACTGTCAGAGCAGTTTCTATTCGGGATATTCGCATCAGAGCAACTGCAGGCAGTCGGAGTAGGTATTGAATAGTCGTCGTATTGAAGATTCGTGTTTGAAAAAGAGAAACAAAATTCTCAAAAGTCTTTCCAATTGAAATGTGGCTTATCAGCCAGATACTCAAAAGTCTCTTTTCAAAATAGTTGCAAAGTGACCCTATCTAGTTATGTTATAGATAAAAACATGTTAACAGTATTAAAGAAGAAGAAGTTCTGGTGGGGGTCGCATGGACCCCAGGTGTACAGATGAGTAAGTTTCCCGAGGTGTACTGATGAGGGTTTAAAAAAAATGAAGGGAAAGCTTTCTAAATGCATCATATTTTAGCCTGTGGTGAGCTAGAATACTGGCTAAATTTCCCCAGTCGGCCACAAAAAAATCTGGGTTAGAAAAACAAAGATGACACTGTCACCTCTCTAATAAAAATCCTCCTGAGGATCCCTTGAGCAGTGCAAATATGGTTGTGTTAGTGGCGTTTATAGTACATTAGGATGGGTCTGTGACACAAACACTACTCAGAGGGCTTTGATTGCTGCAGTGCTTTCAAGCCTCGAGTCAGAACTTTTCCAAATGTTCACGTAGTGTTGTTCACTGCCATAATGGATGCTGGACTGAAATTGGTCAGTGAGTACTGATGCATCGTATGTGTTGTCTCTCAGCAAAGTGTGTAGCAGGCAAACATATCTTCTATACGTATTTATGATTTTTTTATTTTTTATTAAGGAAACTGCTAAATACAATTTATCTTCCATTATGTGATTCAACTTTGCAGTGAAGAAGATGAAACAAAAAGTCATTTGGACTTCAGTCTAGGAGGCTAGCATTAACGTCCGTTGCTTTCTGGTGTCAATTCAAACTCAGAAAGTCCACCTTCTTGGGACTTTTAACCACAAAGTCTGTTATAATCAAAAATCCAGCCTGGATAAACAGGATAAAACATTAAGAGCACCCAGAAAGGAATACAAAGTCATAAAAGCATCCTAGATTTGATTTTAAGGGTGTGGTTTACCAGGAATAAATACCACCCCCTAAAACTTCCTGACCTAGGTAAATCCCAAAACATTGAGAATGACTGTCTCTTAAATCCCGAAATACAATTATAGCAAAAGTTAGAGAGAGCTATCTTAAAACATCCTGCCAAAAGCGGAATTCAACTTCTGATGGAGAGAAAGCAGCTTGCAAGAGCTTTGCCAGTTAAATCACTTCTGTTGGGTCAGTGGTAGCAGAGAGTCTGGGGTGTTAGACAGACAGTGATTTGACTCAAAAGCAGGATAGAGGATTTGTCCAACACTTTATTCAGCTTGGGGTACTTGCATATATCCCAGTATGAGGCAGAGAGTTGTTAGCCTGGTGGACACTAAACCTCACCTGTCTGATCAGTTGCCAAAGAGGTTACAGTAACTCAAGAATGGACTGTTGACCTTTACATGAATGCATGAAACTACACAAGATATTTTTGTGCAACAAAATGCACAAATAATTATGGGAAAGGTGTGAGCTTTTGTTGCTGATTCAATGAATGCATTCACTTACTATCCCAAACACCCGTAAAGTATTGCATTGCTTTTACGTGAAAGTATTCACTCGTTCATTTTCTGAACCTGCTTATTCCAGTTAAGCAGTCAGAGGAGACTGGAGCCTATCCCAGCAGTCATTGGGCGGGAGACGGGGGACACCCTGGACAGGCCACCAGTCTATCGCAGGGCCGACACATACAGACAGAAAAACACACTCACAACTACGGTCAATTTAGAGTCACCAATTCACCTAACCTGCATGTCTTTGGAAGTGGGAGGAAGCCGGAGCACCTGGAGGGAACCCACGCAAACACGGGGAGAACATGCAAACTCCACACAGAAAGGACCAGGTCGGAAGCAAACCTGGGACCTTCTAGCTGTGAGTCAACAGTGCAAACCACTAATCCACCGTGCCGCCCTGTGGGAAATTAGACACGTCATATATACATACATATATATTCCCCAGTACAGATGTTCCCTGGTACCTATATATACAAGATTTGTTCAAAATAAAAGGAGAAGAGATGCATTTGTCACACGTGCATTTTTTGATTACTTGAGTCCTGTCAGAAAATTACTTATTTTGGGGGTCCCAGGGAATATAGAGACTGGGGACCATAGAGCTGACCCATGTAGAAAGCACAGTGGGAAGATGGGTAGAGAAACAAGACTCGAAAGTATAGGAACATTCTCACACACTTCCAGAAGTGTTAATGCAGCTGACAAAACGTATCTTTGAGAAGACTTCTTAATCAATGTCCTGTAGCGTATACTTCATTGCTACAGAGCACAGGGGGACATATGGATCCTTAAGAGGCCCTAATCTAAACCGAAATCGTTAATGGATTGCTGTGTAGAGAAAAGAAAAGCATCGAAGGCGAAAAATGGTGAGAGATAAAGTGACACCGCTGAGTTGATTAGCAGCAGACCAAGCTGCCATTAATCCACACTCATTCATCATGTGTGTTCAGCGTGATGATCAGTGTGAGAAAAATGATGGAAAAGTTGAGAGTGTCAACAGATAAGAGTCTATCACTGCTCTCTGAAACAATCACAACAATAAAACTCATATGTGAGTGACAGAATAACTACTTCTCTGATTTGCAATCCAAGATTAAGTTGTAATATTAGCATCTGGGTTAGAAAAACAAAGATGACACTGTCACCTCTCTAATAAAAAGCCCGTATATAGAAGTTAACAATAACTGGACTTCTTGTTGGTCTTCAAAACATTTTGCCACTCATCCAAGTAACTTCTTTAGTTTAGTAGTAATAATAATAATAATAATAATAATAATAACAAACAACAGTAACATACAGTAAACCTACAAGTACAGTAAGATGGACTACTTCAGTTTGCAGCAGATATCAGACCTGTTCGCTAACTTTGTCAAGGATAATATTTTTGTCTGTGTCTGTTTGCTGGTTTCTTAGTTGTTTACTCAAAAACAAATGCACCAGTCGTGACAAAACTTGGCGAATAAATTTAATCTGGCCTGGAATAGACAATAATTTTCCATTCAGATGGCAATAATAGACATGCCAACATCACAAAAAATGTTTGCACATCAATTATTAACATTTATGCAGTGTAGTGATCAATAGGGCGGTGTGTGAGCGGGAGAGTCCATTGAGCATCATTTTCACGATAGCAAATTTAGGTTTTGTTTTTTAGTAAACTGAACCCATATTTCATCACTAAAGGCCCAATCTCACTATAACGTTTACCCCAGCGTTTGGTGACAGGAGGGAAAGGTCGAGAAAAGTGGCCAAATGTCAGCAAAAATCACATTACCGGAGTTTGGTAGCGAACCTCAAATGCGGCACGGCATTCCACAACATGGTGCTAGCGGAGCCGGGTGTTAGCCAGCGCTCCATTAAAGCTGTCCGCTGATTCCACAATAGAGACATGCTCAAAGTTTCAGTAAGTAATAAAGCTGAGTAACACATATGCCTCTCATTAACCAACTTCTATATCAAAAAAAGCAAAATTTGACATTCTCTATTCAGTTAAGGTGCAATCTCACCTAGATGTTTGGGCCAATGTAGACGAACGTATTTGCAAAACATTTGCTGACGTACCTCTGGCTATGTTGGAGACCGTTAGCGAAAGTTAATCTCCGCTATGACCAAGTTTCCTACGCTAGCCTCCGCTGGCCTAAATTACAGGTGCGATCATCTACGCTGGCTAAGGTTTGGGTGCTGCTTCGCCCTGCCTGCTCAGAATCACTGGACAGTGGTGTGTCGACCCCCTCTCCCGCACGTTGCCACATTGGCAAAAGTCCCGCACATGCTGCAGGATAAAAAACCACTACTCGTCGGTGCTTGTTGTTTTGAGACATTCTCCTTTATCATACTTGATCACGTTTGATAAAATCCATTTTGGGTGTGCAGTGTTTCTCAACAACTTCCTGACAAAATATATTGATAATGTTTATGTCTTTTTTTAAGGAAAACTTTAATCTTAGCTTCGTAAGTCTGCAAACATTAAGCAGAGTGGTGCATTTCACCTTTCACGCCAAAGCTGTTTCCCTTTACTCTTACTGTGTAACGCCAGTGCTTTGACATCAAAATGCCTTGTGACATGAAAATACGCCATTGGGAGTAGCTTTACACATTTCACTTACTGCTGCATGCAGCAACAGAAACAAAAAAGTAGCAGAACTGTCTACAACAAATCTGCTTACTTAGTTTGTGTATAACAGTGTAATTAGAGTGTCAAATGTGCACCGGATATGCAAAAAGTGTACTGGTTGGCAGGCCCACAAAAACATTAACATAGCAAGATAGGACACTGGTGACATATGCATTCTGAGTGAACTTGTAATTAACTGAAATAAAATGAGCTCTGATCATCTACCGGTGAATGTTTGAACACACTGTGCGCTGCCTGCTGTCAAGTTAGCAAAAGGTGTACACAAGGACAAGGTCTCTTCTGGTTCCTACACAACCACAGGGAGCAGAAATTAGATCTGCATCCCTCAGTCTGAACGCAGTGGGAAACTGTAGTTAATGTCAGGATGCTGTCAGGTGACCACCTGGTTATACATATCAGTGTTATCAAAGCCACCTTCCCTCCACATGATCTTATGATGCAGACACACAGTCCAAGCATGACCCCTGTGCAGTGGGTAACAGGATTTCACTCTCGACTCATGCCAGCAATCATTACATGGCTCTTACACAATTAATCCTCCGGCAAAGACCGCCTGTGTAACCTTGGGTCATCCAATTTCCCATTAGTTCCTTCTGTTTCTACCACCTGCACTCCAGCAACGCTCATATTGCAAACCCTGGCTGTGTGATCCAGACATCCAGCCAAACGTTTGTGTCCGTTTGTGGGATGAAACAGGCGTAAAGGAAGTCAAACAGGGGAAGAGGAAATAGAGAGACTGACAATGTGTGGCAAAAGCCCAGCAGATTCTCAGGGAAAATAGACAAGAACGGTGCCCGTAGTCCAGCCATGCAGGACTTGTCTCAGTTACAGCCAGGACAAAGGTCCCACCTCTGTGATGTGCGGTTCAAGCTTGTGTAAGTATGTGTATTTTTGGCGTGTTCCAGTTATGAGCATGATTCAGGTCCAACGTTTCAGGCTAAAGCTCAGACCAATAGAACGGATCAGGAGATATAGATATACACCCACACAAACACACAGACACACAAACAACTGCAGGGTTGGGGTCCAAAGCCCAGATGATGCAGCTGGGAATGAAGGGACCTTAATCTCTTCTCCTCTGGCGACTGATCCTGGGCCAAATCCGGGCATCTCTCCCCCTCTCATCTCTTTCACACTTGGCCTCCTGCTTTCAGACGCCTGCATCAATCCCCACCCCAGTCCTGCTTTTTACCTTTTCCCAGACGCCTCAATCCTTTCCCTCCGCCCCAGCAACCATTAGCTTATCCTTTAACTCTTTTACGCCGGTGCCTAAAAATGTAACAAATCTTATATCAAATTCAGACTCTCTGCAACCTCCAAGCCAAAAATAATAATAACTATACTAAAACTGAAGCTGAAGCTTGATTATTTCCTGATAAAGCACTGCAAGCACATTTTCTCATTGTGCAGCGATGGTCTGGAGATGGATGGAATCCCAGTTCAACCCTCGGGAACATTCGACACCACCTTAATCTTTGGAAAAGCTGATGTTCCCATTCAAATTGTCCGGGAGATGTTTTGAAATCTTGGCTAATTTCTTCCACATGCCATCAATTACACACCACATACAAATACACTTGCACACACAGGGTCACACACCACGTATGCTTTCTTCACAATTCATTGCACGGAGTCCGATTCAGGAAAACATTTCTAAAGTCACACGGCACAAGGAATTCACAACTTTTCAGCAAACAACGGAAGAAGCAGGAGGGAAGGGAAAGAGGAAAACACAAAATAAAAGAGTGAGAAACAACTTGGGGGCTATAAAGCTAAAACAATGGGCTTTGGAGAGGGGTCAGTGCTCGTGGCTGGCGTTTGATTGTTTGGACAGCGGGTGCGGCCCTAAGAGGGAGAATTAGAAGAATTCACTGCTGCACAGGCAGATTAGTGGGAGGAGGCCACAGTCAGTTGGTAATGGGTAGGGTGCCAGGAGATGCTGGGTTTGCAGTGCCCTAACTCTAGGTTGCTGGAGGCTGCCTGGTTTAAAGAGACTTTCAATCAGCCTCTGGACCCCTATCTGGGTGACACTGTCAGACGCTGATTGAAGGGGATAGAGGGGATGGAGAGGTTGGGGGAGGGCGTGCGGTACAGCATTATGGCTGCTGTAGTTTTACAGCATTAGAAAGGGGACATATGTTCCACATCCTCTCTGGCTAAGAGTGCAATGATCATTTATCTGCTGCAGCCATGTGTCATGAGAGTGTACCTATGGCCTGGTCCAGTCAATGAGGTCTTCAGCAACACGTACAGTCTTGGACATCATGCTGATGATGCACTTTGTTGTCCAGCCTGTAGAAAACTCCCCCTGGGAGTTAGTGGTGGGATTACCAATTCTATTCACCATACACCGATCAACCATAACATTGTGACCACCCGCCTAATATTGTGTAGGTATCCCCTCTGCCAACAAAACTTTGAGACATGGACTCCACTAGACCTCTGAAGGTGTGCGGTCGTATCTGGCACCAATACATTAGCAGCAGATCCTTTAAATCCTGTAAATTGCGAGGTGAGGCCTCCATGGACCGGACTTGTTTGTCCAGCACATCCCACGCGACCCTGTCGCCGGTTCACCGGTTTTTACATCCTTGGACCATTTTTTGTTAGGTACTGACCATGACAGACCGGGAACATCCCATAGGAGCTGCAGTTTTGGAGATGCTCTGGCCCACTCGTCTAGCCATCACAATTTGGCTCTTGTCAAACTCACTCAAATCTTTATGCGTCCCCATTTTTCTTGCTTCCAACACATCAACTTCGAGGACAAAATGTTAACTTGTTGCCTAATATAACCCACCAGTCAGTGGGTCAATGTTATGCGCTTCACCTGTCAGTGGTCACAAAATGTCGCAATGGCTGATTGGTGTAAGAATCCATTCACACAAGACTTCTTATTGCTCTCCGGAGGCAAGTCTGCTAGGACCTTCCAAAGAAGGACAGACCACGCCGTGAAGCGGATGGGCAGAAACCCATCCAGCAATCCCCTCCTTTAAATAAACAAAAGCATCAAAACGCACCAAGGATCATATGCTTCATAACGACAACTGGTGTGATGCTGAGGTGCCATCCATTGCACATTGGCGCTCAAGTCTCAATCTGATGTGGCTCATGTGCATAGGCATTCAGAATCTCCTGACTCTAATGACAGCACCCTATTAAATCAAAGTGCTGCATGTAGGTTTTGTGCACAAGGACTGTGTGGGAATGTCCCTAACATTAACTATGGGTGCAGTGGTATTCTTCACAATTGGTTTGGGCGAAGTGGAATATAAATCTTTGGTGAGTAATGTTTATCCTCTCATCCAGTCACATTATTTGTCTCGTACCCTTGAAACAAGTGTACCAATGACAGTAAGGTATAATCAAATATAATCAAAATGGTTCTCCAAATAATAATAATATGTGACAATTCATAAATGCATCGCACCACAAATCTGCAGATAAATTCAGACAGCGTGGCTCTCAAAGACAACTTTATGTTGAAGGATCTAGAGAAGGTTTAACCATGTCATGTTCCTGACAATATTCCCTCTTATTCAGCAGCAATGTAATCTACAAGTATACTGTAGTGTACTGCAGTCTGTTTAATGTTCAAGACAATATGCACAAGAATCAAGATAAAACAGGTTGATTATCAAGCATGTCTGACATGCTGCTGTCTGCACAAGTACATGCTGTAATTTTTCACATAACTGAACGGTATCATGCACAATGCACTGCTGTGCATCCTCTTTCTCGTTATCATGTATTTATCACATGCCTGAATTGCTTAAAATGGCCTTAAGGATTTAACTGATAGAAGGCAAAAACTTTCATACAATATAAAGCACCTGTGGGATTCAAATACAAATAAAAATAACTCATAAATTTATAGATTAGTACAGACTGTTTAATTACTGTTTCCTGCTGTAATCACATTAAGCATTTATTTATGCTGCCTATTTAAACAGATTTATTGGTTGAAATGTTTCATTACAATTATTGATTTATGCCTTCAGTATTATCCTGCAGTTACTGTGCATTTCCATCAAGTGTTTCAGCTGCAGCTTGTTGACACAATCACCATTTTATTGGGCCATATTAGCCAGTTATTCTGAGAGGTCTGTCAGGAAAATATGAATTAGTACTGTTCCTCGCTCGCGTTGAAAATAAGGCTTTTAATACAGTCAGGTACATAAGTCGTTGGACAGAGACAGGTTGCCTCTGTACTCCACCACAATGGAGGTGAAATGAAACAATCAAGATGTGCTTATAGTGCAGGCTTTCAGCTTTAATTCAAGGGGTTCAACAAAAATATTGCATTAACCACTTAGGAATTACAGCCATTTTTATACACAGTCCCTCCATTTTCAGAGGCCATAAGTAATTGGACAACCTATATATAAGGATTATTGTTAATACAAAGCATCACTTTTACACCAGTGTTCTTTACATAAGTCAGGGGATGGATACATGAAAATTCCCAAAAACTGAGTTACTGTGCAATAAGTAGACTAGTGAGGGAAGCCACCAAGACACCCATGACAACTCTGAAGGAGATAGAGGCGTCTGTGGCTGTGATGGAAGAACCTGTGCACAGTCCAATTTTTGTCTGTTGTATCATCACTTATACAGCTTGGAGTGGAACAGAGACGGACTTTCTTAAAAAGAAAAGGTGAAATTGCAGCTACCATTTGCCAGAAGGCACATGGGAGACTCAAGCCTAGGTATGATTTGTTTTCTTGGATGGATATAATAGATTATCTTTTTTTTCCTTCCTTAAACACAGAGGCACAGGTTTTTATAAATTCAGCCAATTCAGCCTTAGATGTCATTCATAATATGCTGAAACAATATCCCAAGTTCTTTAGAAACAGTTTACAAAAAAATATTAATAATTTTCGCCCTCAGGTAGCCTCAAAATGCACCATTTTCACTTCAAATTTTCAAAAGCGCCATACAGCACCCTCCCCCCGCACGGTCGCTTCAGTCCCTCGACATCAGTATTGCCCTCATACTATTTTTTTTCTAGAAAACCTCCTGCAGAGGTACTCAAATTTTTTCCTTTAAAGGACTTTCAATTAATCTGGATGGAGGCCAAAACTAAATGTTAATCTTTTGTGAATTACATACATACAATTACATTACATTTAAATATATTATATTTTGTAATAAAGTAACATTCTACAATAAATGACAAAATAATAATTTTAAAAAATGTGACTCTTAAAATATGCTTAACAGTAATTTATTAATTTCCACACAGACCTCTCAACCACCGCTCCGTTCTCTCTCTCTTGCACTCACTTGCTCACAACTTGTGCCAAAATCAGATGTGGCGAACACAAGCAAAAAATGGGAGACGCCAAAAGAAATGACTGAAATTTACTCCCATGATGGAGGTCTTACAGACTGGAGGAGAGTCCAAAAGCACCGTGCGCTGATCTCATGTTTTCCAGACAATTCGCTGATGCAGGCTGATGACGACAAAGTCTGCTCTAACAGTTAGTGTGGTATAATCAAAATCCATACTGTAGGGCAAATTTATACCAATGTTTTATATCTATCTATCTATCTATCTATCTATCTATCTATAATACAAATTATGAATGTTTTAATTCGTGCAATGGTAAGAATATTTTCACCTCATGAAAATATTTTTTCCATTGCACGAATTAAAACATTCATTATTTGTTTTATATGACACCTAAATAGATCCGTGCCAATTGATATTTTAATTAAAATTAGATACGTTTCTTCTCAGAACAGGAAGCCGCGGGCAGCGGGACACAGACAGCACTCTGTCCACACAGCAGTTCACTCTGCCCGGAATGCGACCGGCTGACACACCGCTGAGGCCCGCGAAAGCCGCAGTGGAGCAAAGTGAACAATTGCGGGAGGAAC
>OMMV01229041.1:0-10619 GCA_900302635.1 Chatrabus melanurus | reverse complement strand
TGATAAAAACACTTATGAAAATACACTGTAGTGCACGATGCACCATTTTTTAAAATCATCCTTTTAAAGGTTGTACTTCACATCCACTACAGGATTTCCACTGCATGTTATTTTGTTTTAAAAAGACAGAAAGAAGAAAATGAATGTCTGGATTTATAGCGTTTTGGCAAAAAATATAATAAACTTTGGGTTTAAAATCACCAACATTGTTGTTTGATTTGCCAGTTATTGTTGAACATGTTCAGACTGTGCCAATAAACAGGTTTCACAGGATAAATGAATGTTGGCATGATCAGTGGGTCTACGTAGAAAATGGCATTTTTCTCAAAACAGTTAAAATGCATTTATAGCATTTTGTAAAAGAGCTCTTCAATTTTCCTTCTTTGAGCTTCAGTGAGTTCCTTGGACTTTCCCATTGGTCAGTCCAAAGAGTGCTGTCAAACATCCTTTTTATGCTGGCAAAGAAAAACTACCAGTTGTAGTCAATCATGATCACTAACGAGGACTTAATAGGCCTTGGCCTTGTCATGTTAAAAGACATTGTAGAACCATCAACACCACTTATTAAAAGATTTAAGTGAATGTATGTATATATTTGAGGCCGTATGTAGAATTTTGACCCTGTGTGGATTAGAAAATTCAAACCTGTCATTCATGATGTATGCGGTATAATCATTCCACCCTGGCAAAAGAACAGTTCAAAGAAAATTACCATAACATTCATGCCCATGATGAGTGTATGTAAACTTCTGACCGGAACTGTATATAGCACCTCTTGGACAGATATTCCCAGGGTAAATAAGTGGTCAGCAGGTCACAGAGCCTTTTCTCACCGTGCATCCTTTTTGTGGAACAGGTTTCCCATTGAGATAAGACAAGTCTGATTCTGTGGACTCATTTAAATCCAGGTTAAAGACTTATCTGTTGTCTTGTAATTAACATGGCATTGTTTATTTCCTCCTCTTTTCTTTTATCATGTTCTCATGTGAATTGTTTAAATTTTAAATGCTTATTGAATTTTCTTTTTTTTACTTTTTATTGCATCAATTGTATTTTGTATCATTTGTGTTATTTTAAATTTTGTTGTTGTTGTGGTGGCCAGAGCGGGTGGGTCCGCTAATGTTGGACTTGCTCTTGGGGTGACTTGTGTTGTGATTTAGCACTACCGGTATATAAAATAAATAAATAGAAATTGAAATGCCAGAGAGGCGAGATTGAGATGGTTTGGACATGTGCAGAGGAGGGACCCAGGGTATATAGGGAGAAGGATGCTGAGGATGGAGCCACCAGGCAGCAGGAGAAGAGGGAGGCCAAAGAGGAGGTTTATGGATGTGGTGAGGGAGGACATGCAGGTGGTTGGTGAGACAGAGGAAGGTGCAGAGGACAGGGTGAGATGGAGACGGATGATCTGCTGTGGTGACCCCTAAGGGGAGCAGCCGAAAGAAGAAGACGAGTATTTTCTGGGGGTAATGACGAAGAGGCCATCACTCTGTGTCATTTTCACAGCCTATGCATAAGAAATCCCAAACCCAGTCTTGACTTTCTGTACCACAGTGGCCTTCTTACTCCCCTCACAACCCTGATATCACTGTCATCACCGCCACAGTTACAGCTTTTCAGCTGTGCACCTTCCTCACACCGACTGCATGTTCACGGGCAGACGGTCCACACCCCTGTTTGCTCTGGCAGGCAGCTGCACCACAACCAAACCTTTGACCCCAGAAACACTTTATCCAGCAACACGACTGTCAAAGCTCCGTCATTACCAGCCTACTACTTATCTTATTCCATCTCCAGTCGTTTCCTCTGGTTTCTCTCGCTTCATCATGAGAAATATTCTCCTTTTTCAGGACTTCTGTGAGTGAGACTGAAACCCAGAGTGCTCTCGTCTCACTACCTGCTTCCTTGTCTGGTCGCGGAAATGCTCCTCTTCATCAATAATGCCTTAAAGTCCAGGGTCTCGTCTCGCTGGGTCTCACCTCACTAGAACTCATTTCACTGGGTCTCGTCTCGCTGGGTCTCGTCTTTCTGGGCCTCATTTCACTGGAACGCGTCTTTGCTAAACACTGATTAAGAAACACTATGTAAAATTTTCTGCCTGTGTGCTATATCTCCTGTTTTCTCACAGCATGTGTCAAACCAGCCAAAGTATTCTTGTTCTGCACACTTAATTATTACTTTAAATTCAGCCCTCACCAGTTTCACGCAGCTCGCCATGTTTTTGGCATCACTGTTCACAGACACTAGAAACAACATGATTCTTGATCAGTTGGTTGAAGTTCTTGTCAGAGTTCCTCAGCCCTCGTACCAGCGTGAATGTTCGACTGACTCTCCCCATCCATCACCTGACAAACTTCCACGTGTGAAAAACTCCAGCTGCTGCCAAAGGTCAAACCACTCTGCAACTTCCTTCCTAATTATCCAACAAAGTGGCACAAAACACGCAAACAGCTGCAAAACATCCAGTTGTCACGTTACAACATCAGTGAAGTTTTATTCCCTCCATCACCTAAGTTTCCTGGAAATTCTGTCTTTTCATTCTCAACGCTACAGCACCGCCCCACTCGTCTAAATATTGTGGGTTCATTTATGTTGGTACGACACACTGCTGTAAGAAAGAAGTGGAACAGAACTTCAGTGCTGAGTCAGTAAACGGAGTGTTGGAAAGGCTGGTCGTCTCAAAGCAGCCTGTGTTTGATTGGCACTTTTGCCTCTACCAACAAACTCCGGGGGTCAAAGTCCACCGTACCAACTCTCATTGTACATCTGGACTTGTGTCAGGAAGGACATCCGGTGTAAAACCTTTGCCAAATCAACATGCAGATTCACTGTGGCAACGCTGAGTAAAATGGGGCAAGGCAAAAAAAATGAGTACAGGCAGTATTATTGTTTCCTGGAAAAAAGAGACCGGGAACTATAATCTCTCTTTGTCAGCTGACCAGAGATAAGGCGACTTTATGGGTCCCAGGCTCCACAGGCCCAGAAACATTCCTCAATATTGTCAGTTCAGATGGAGCAGAGTTCCTCTAAGAAGAAGAACATTTGTCATCCATCAAAGTCTCGAGTGCTGTAATGACTTTGCTTCCACAGTCTGAACCGAGAGCACTGATGACATTCTGAGGAGCAATCTGGAACCCAGTCAAAAGAAACAAAAAAAGAAAAAAAAGAAAAGAGGAACGAGGAAGGCAGTGCCGTTTGTCAGTGGGTGGCTTTTCAGGTTCCACAACAGAAGCTTTGAGAGCAGGTAGACAGGCAGGCTGGTAAGGCCAGGTTGAGTTCAGGAATGTCAGCACAAAACAGGGTGGTGTAAAGTGAGAGAACGAGGGAGGGAGGAAAACAAAGGAGGGACAAAGTACACAGAAAGAGAGAGAGAGTCATAAATGCAGTAATTACAGCTCAGAAACAGGCAGCTCACTGTGCCGTCGTCCGTGTCGTGACCAACACTTCTGTCCCACTGACACAAGGACCCAACTCCAGCCTGCTTTTCTACACCGTGGGAGGGCTTTCTGCGTGGATCAGCAGGTCTCTGGATTAAACAGAACATCTCTTTTCCCGGCATGGATTTTCTTCTTGATTCCGGCTGATTACCACGATTCTTTTATTAGAGTTTCTTCAGAGCTGGGAATTTTTATTAAAAATGAATACAAGAATAGAGAGAGGGACCATGTCTGTGACTTCCCTGTTCAAGGGCAAGTGGTGGTCAAAGACCCAGGATACCACAGAGAAGACTCCCACACCTGTGTCTCATCCCGAAGATGAAGATGATGACGATGATTCCAGAGGCGGCTTCAGCAGAGATCCCATTAGGGGCTCCCGATTCTACCGGTCCATGAGGAAAAAGAGGCGGGTTCCACATGAGCAGCCTGACAGTAAGTCCAAACGTCCTCATGTGTCTCCTGTAATGTGGAAAACCTCATCATGTTTGGAGTTATGGGTCTACTTGTCCTCTAAACATCTCACGACCAAAGCAGAATGTCTTCAGCCTGATTCCAGCATGTTTATCCGAACAAACGGTCAAACGTTGGCCGTTCTCAGAGCATCACTCTGCCGTACTCTGTGGCACTGCAAGACCTTTGTTCCATTCACAGTAGATGGTGTTAAAAGTAGAGTAAAAGTAAGGAAAAGTCTACATCAATGCAACCTGAGGAACAGGTTCTGTTTGAATATGAGTAATACTTTACATCAATAACTTCACCTTCACACACGCACACCCTAGATTTATGAACAGAGTATCTAATACATCAATGGTAGAAAACAAGTGTTTTAGTTTTTATCCTCTGTAAGACGTCTTTGTCTGTCTTGTCCTTAAATGCTCTTGTCTTTAGGTATGTGTTGTATTCACAAAGCCACACCAAAAGCAACAATAAGCATGCTAATCTTTGCCCAGTACTGAGGATCCAGTACCTGGAATATGCCTTTCAGGCCGGGGTTGAAATCTATCGATGTAGGCTCTTCATCCACTCACCTTTCTCTTGTTGGGAACTGATCCATCAATATTCTTGCATTGCTGGACCTAGTTGCCAACTTGACAAAGACCCAATTAGGACTAAGACACAGTCTTTCTACCATTTACAATCGGGTCCTTCCATTGCTCCTCAAGGAGACTACTTCACACATCCATCAGAACGAGCACGCCAACGAGCCTCTGGAGACAAAGTAGACTCTAATGACTCGAGAGTCTCTCCCCCTAAGATGATATATTGGGCATTCCACACCATCTGACCTTTATAAAACTGGAGAATCTGCTTGGATGAGTGGTGAAACATCTTGAAGTCCACCTGCTGTAGAGTAAACTTTTAGAGACAGGATCAAATTCATTAATGCATAACAACCAAATACTCACAGAAAACAGAGTGGAGTCGACGGAGTAAATCCTTTCTGGGCAATGACACCCTTCAGGCCGATGCTCATCTCTGTTTGTGTAGCGTGAAGCTGATGAGAGCCTACCACTCCTCCTGGACAGGATGCTAGTCCATCACAGGTTACTCCCCAGCTGAGGCGGGTAGTATTTACAGCTGAGTGGACTGGAAAGCCGCAGATGACTACCAAGTGGTCTTTAAGTTGGTAGTTGGACAGAAGCACTTGCTCTGCGGCAGTATTGAGCGCGTAAAGATATCATAGCAGATGGTCCCCCCTCTGAGTCTAGTCTGCTTGAGGTTTCTTCCTAAAACATCAGAGTTTTTTCTCACCACTGTTGCTATTGTGCTTGCTCAGGGGGTGGGTAAGGTTTTTGACCGTACCCATGTGAAGCGCCTTGGGGCGACTATGTTGTGATTTGGCGCTATATAAATAAATTTAATTGAATGATGGTGAGTAGAACTTCGCAATCACTTTTAAAATTAACAACAGACAAAAATGCCTATTTTTGCTCGTTATTGTCGATGGGTGTAGAACCTACAATGACCAGCATGCATTGCAACCAGCTGTTGTCATGTGCTCACAGCAGCTAGACTACAATTTACCAGCTCACTGCTAACTAGTAAGATAGATGGGAATCAGTGTTTTTGTTTGTTTGTTTACAAACAGATCAATGCATTTCTGAACTGTTAGCGCTCGACATGCTAGCTGTCACCATGGTTACATCGCATCGCTCCATCTTCCGGCGATGCAGTATAATCCAACTGTTTGTCAACAACATGGTGATTTTATTTGCTATAAATACAGATAAATAACGATGTGCACGTTTATCTCTTTTAGTTATATAACCACTGCATTTGATGATCTGAGATAAAAGCTTTGAAGTGAGAAAACACTTTGGCTGGGTGGAAAATTACAATAATAATAATAATAATAATAATCTTTATTTGTATAGCACCTTTCATACAACATTGCAGCCCAAAGTGCTTCCCAGTACAAGAAAAAGCATTAAAAAGAACATAAGAATATTTAAAAACATGACAAGAGAAAAGTAAACTAATAAACTAATAAATTATAGACTGTTGTTGACTCAGGGTCTAAGTAGTCCAATTAGAAGCAGTTTTCTCACTTTAATATCAGTGTAATGATGCTCAATAGTTATTGTTCGAGCGATAATCTGATCAGGAGCTTTTCTGAGTGAAGTCATGCAGAAGCAGATAAGTTGATCAGATTTGCTCTGCTGACATGTTTTGACTCGTCTGCATGATGGCCTGCAGCAGGTAGATGCGGTTGAGTCTTTTCTGCTCACTGTGTCAGTTCTACTGGTATTTACACTGACAACCAACTAAACACACAAACATGGAGCCACACGCAGATTATCTCGCTCCGTCATACGTGTCTGCTAACAACTTCTCACACGTCTGTAAAAACAGTTAACAGTTTGTCAAAAACTCTTCTTCCCACGTAGATCCAAAACCCTCTGCGTATGGCCAAAGTTTTAACAGGAGTTAACTGGTCTCAGTGTGGACTCTTTAATCCAGAACAGATGGTGCGATAGACGCGCACTATGATGCATGTCACAAACAGCATAAGTGCCAGCATCGTTTCGGGCTAGCATTGGCGGCTAACTGTAGCATCATAATGACGAGACACCCAGGAACCAGGACCACCTGTGCGGGTGCTCTGTGAAGATCATCAGGCGTGTCCTGAGCTCAATGCCAGTGGACCCGTGATGACCTGCAGTATGAAGGTGGACCATTTAAAGTTAGCGCCGCACAAATGGGTGCGTTCAACTCCATGCATCCCAGTTTAACTCCCCACTAAGGATGCCAAGCCGCTCTCCGATTGGTCCATCTGTCCATCCTGTTAGAGGAGCCTATCCCAGCATGCACTGGGTGAGAAGCAGGCTACTATACTATGCTTCCTAATTGTGAACAGAACTGTGCTAGAACTTAAGACGATGGTCAAAACCGTTTGTTTTACAGAACCATCTCTTTGTGACTCGCTTGCTTAAAAAAATGGTTCATTTGGCTCCTCATTCATTCACATTTCCAGGGACTTTATATCCTCTGCTGTCAGCTCACATCAGTCCACCTGTTCACTTCCTGAAGTGATGCATTTGTGCTTATTTGGCTCACTTTCCTGAATTCCATTCAGTGCATCTTATGGGTCCTTGGAGCAGTTCACACCATTCATGAGTCCCTAGGATGTCTGTGACGGGTGAGGGGAATGCCACACGTCTGTGATTTCCAACCCGGCTGGACAGGAACAGCAGCAGGAAATTATTTGATCTGTTTTGAGCCCCTCCTCTCTTCTAAACTGGCTCCTTGGCTCACCGCACTGGCTCTCTCCCTGAAGGCTCACTCCTTCAGAAGCTCATTCAGTCTCCGACTCTCTGAATGAACAAAAACAGGTACGATGCATGCAGCACGCATCATGATGCTGGCTAATGCACAGATAGCTCATAGGTGTCCATTTCAGCTGCTTGCCTTTTTGCTTCATGACTACAGCACTGTTTGAAAAACTGGAGGCTAAAGGACCAAAGGACTGGCACAAAGCAGTCACATGTTATTGATACCTGAAGAAATTTCGGGCTGTGTCTTGATGCTCTAAAGTGCATGGCACATTGCATGTGTGGCGTGTACAACTCCACTTTGCTGTTTACACGGCACATAATCTGAGTGCAAATTAAGACGCAGGCTGTAAAGGCATTGTATTTAGTCACTTAATTAGTGATGGGTGTGTTTTGAGTGCGATGTAAGCATCATCGGTCATTTCCTTTAAGGTTGACTACTTGACACAGATTTACCACACAGTACCATACTGTTTATATTTCTTAACTGATGGAAATGAAGGACAAGACATATTCAGTGACTTAGAAATGTTCATGTATTCATCTCCTGACGTGTCTCAGGAAAACTGGCTGTAAAAATGATGATTTAATCCTTATACTTAGAATAAATTGTCCTCGTCCCGACTCCCAACTTTTTTGGAATGTGTTGCAGCCCTTAAATGTAGGAATGGATGAATTGAAGTTGACTAGAAAAAAAAAACATGAAATATCTTGGGATCACACCGTCTGCAATGAAACAGAAGTCAGTGTAAGGATCATTGTGTTTTTAAAAAAATTTTTTTATTTGCATTGTCCATACATTTGTCCCAATTTTTTGTAATTTGGGGTTGTTGATGGTGGACTCAGTATGTGACAGAAGTGAGAGGATTTCTGACGAGGACATGGAACTACTCATGTGTGAGGTAAAAGACGACAAGCAGATCATTTACAGGAGCAGCAGTCATCCACCAAAGCTCCCTGAGGTGAAGCAGCTGAGCGCTTATTCCTGCAACTCCTCCCCATCCCGGAGTAGAACCCGTGTGTGGAAGGCAAATCTGTACAAGCACAGAACTCTGTGCTTGACTTTATACCTGGTTTTTGTTGGTCTGCGGCACAATGACTTTCTGCCCATGACAGCGATGCACCAATGCTGCTCCTGACCACACCCCATTTTAGGACCAACATGCACGCGGGCACACAGATGAATATAAGTACTTACAGAACATCAGTGCTGGGGGTGAAAATGAGTTTCTGTTTGGGTGGAAGAAAAGAGCCCATGATCTTTGTGTTTGTTGATGAACAACACATCCTGGGATGTTTGTTTTCAATGCGATAAGAATGAGGAAATATTTGTGTTCATAAAGGTGCTACGATTGTTTTGAAACGATGCGCCTGATTCACGAGATCATCGCAAACCTTAAATTCAAATTTGTTTCCAAAAGCAAAAACATCAGTAACTTTGAAAAAAAATTTTTTTTCTGACAAAACCTTGATTTTAAAAACACTGCCTCAAAAGCAATCAAAAGAAGTATTTTGTGGATTTAAATATTTAAGTCAAGTTGCCGGTGTGAGACAAAACCTGCTGCGCAGCTGTGCAGCGTTTTGGAAAAACCTAGTAAGTACGAAAACAGTAAAGTTGAGAAAACGGCAAAAAACACGCCAACAGTTTCAAGATGTTTTTGCTTTTTTTGCTTCACTAATATCTCTGGGTTCCTCCATTGCTTCTGGAAATGTCCGAATATTGAACTTTGGCTTTAAAGAATCGAGCAAAGTTCAAAGTTGCTCGGTTTTGGCAGAATAAGTGAATCAGTTCTCGGAACTTGCTCTGTCCTGCCGCTTCAATATCTATGAGACCATAAATGTTTTCTTATTGAATGATCTGGCATAAGATAAGGTAAAACCTAGGAAGTCTAAAAATGGTCCTAACACACACAAACACACACACAAAAAAAACCAGACTTACTAGGTTTTCCCAAAACACTCAACATGTCACGTGATTGTTTGGCTGTCAGTCATTTATTTTCTATTTTATTTTCTATGGAAACAGGAACACTCTGCAGCTGACTGATGTTTAAGAACTGACTGTGATTTACAGCTCAGTTTCTCTGGAATTTCACTCAAATTATTTCTGCTTTTCTGTCATAAAACCAGGAGAACTTGCAGGAAAAGAATTGATCCATCTTGGTCCATTGTTGAGGATAAATCAGCATTTTGTTCGGCCTTCAGCTGCAGCAAGTGGAAAAAGCTGAAAGTCCATTGTTTTAGAATTAGTCAGACATTCATCGTTTTAAAGAATATGAATGACATTTTTAAGATGTCTGAGCTCAGCTTGTGGATTAAAGGTGGAATTTTTTTCTCTGGTCTGGCGTTTGATGGTTTTACTCTATCAGAGCCCGGCAATGAAAGGCTGTTTGACAGAATTAAAGCCTTTTTAGAGTGTGGAAGGATGAATTGAAAATATGAGGTTCATGACATGTTATAAAAAGTGTTTGCTTTGTTAATGATAAACAGAGTTCAAAGTACACAAACCAGCCTCCGAGCGTTTCCCGTCAGCCTCATTGTCTGCAGGCTTTTATCTTTTCCATGACACGCAGACATCTTGATGTGTCACAGAGGAGCAGTGTCATTAATAAATGTAATAATGGCTGCATTCCATTTGAGCTGCAGCGCTCTGCTGTTGTGCACGTCGACTCACGGGGATTACTGACACATTCACACAGGTTACAGCTCCTGTTACAAGTTACATCTCAGGGGCTTCATCGAGAAAGGAAATTGAAGTTGGACTGTAAAAAGTAACAGGTGCACACTTTTTTTCGTGCTGTATTTATGAGAGGGCTGTTGCCTCCTTATTTATTGGAGGATTGCTGCACTCTTGAGAGAATTGTTGTATTTATTGGAGGTTTCTTACACTTGAGAGAATTGTTGTATTTATTGGAGGACTCTTGCACTTATTAGAGATTTGTTGTGTTTAATAAATACAAATAGATTCATGGTGTCCTCTTCATTTTGCCTGTCACAACATTATGTATTCCACAGTTGGTTTTGGTAAATTTCCTGTAGTTTCATTCTTTGGTCACTTTCTCCCACAGAGAGGCTGTGACTTACAGATACAACAGGATTGTAATTATAGAAAAAAAATCTCTTCAGAAACAACTACGTCTATATTTTGCAAATATACATGAACATTTCAATGTAAATGGGACCCCTTTTGTATAGGTGGTAACAAGATTGTTGTAGTAACCGGGAGAACTGGTGAGACCCAAATGCTTAGAGGCCAGGAGTAAAAGGTAAAAGGTTTATTGACAGAGTTTTTGAGATTTGCGAGACTGTGGCGAATCCAGGAGGATGACTAGGGAGGACGGCAACTGGTGAATCCAGATGGTATGGTCAGGACCAGGTGAACCAGAGGACTTGGTGTGGCTGCAGACTG
>OMMV01229039.1:0-14456 GCA_900302635.1 Chatrabus melanurus | reverse complement strand
GTGCATCTTGGCATCAGAATGCCTCAGCCCCCCCACAATTACAAGAAATGTCCACACTGGCTTTTATGAAATAATAATAATAACTTACAAATTAGATGCACACTGTCACCTCGCAGGCTGTCCTCTGGACTTAAACATATTCCACGATTCATAAACTGCCAGCTTCTACTGTCCATCACGCGGTAGAAACGTCCACCCGTTCGTGCTGCGTAGCGAACATTAAAGCCACTGTCTGCAGGTATTGTGGGACTGATCATATTATGTCCAACATGAGGTTTTTTGTTTAAACATTATGACATGAAATGACGATGTATGCATCAGAATTATATTAAAGTATATATACATTTGATGCATACATCATAATTTCATGACATAATGTTATAGAAAAACACTTCATGTTGGATTTGATATGATCCCGCCCACAATACCTGCAAACAGTGGCTTTAATGTTCGTTATGCAGCAGGAGCGGGTGGACGTTTCTGCTGCGTGATGGAAAGTAATGTGGACTTTATTTGTTCATTACAAGTTTTAACCTGGAATGCACCAACTGTTAGTGACATCACAAGCTGCATTTTATGAATTGTGGCTTAATTTTACGTCCAGACGGAACGCTGTTTATTGTCACCTCTCTGACAGCTCGCCAGTCTGCCTCTGAGATGTAAGTTATTATCACGCATTTATCTTATTACCATGCTTGTATGTTATTATTATTAATATTTCATTAAATACAGTGTGGACATTTCTTGTAATTGTGGGGATTTGGAGGGACCCTGATGCCGGCATCTTCACCATGTGACACACAAATTGAGAACAGTTCAGGTCGGGTTCCAGATGGGTTTGCGACACTGCAACACCTGTCGGGAATGCCTGTATCGCACGATTTTTTTAGGACATGTTCCAAATTCAAGCGACACGTGTGCGCCGCCCTGCAACGCCGGCAACGGGTGTGGGAATCCCCGTGGATGCGCCGGGGCATTCCGGGGACTCCCACGGGAATGCCGTTCGCATGGTGTCGCAGCCCAGTGTGATAGGCCCTGAAGCCGGAGCACCTGGAGGGAACCTACGCAAACACGGGGAGAACATGCAAACTCCACACAGAAAGGACCAGGTCAGCAGCGAAGCTGGGACCTTCTAGCTGTGAGGCAACAGTGCTAACCACTAAGCCACCGTGCTGCCCAGGGAAGGTGATGTCAAGGTAACACAGGAAATGATGGAGACAAACCGGGACCATGACACCTGTGTACAAGATATCTCAAAAAGTAACGAACATAGAATAAGATAGACCATTACAGCCAATCCCTCGAGGCTTTCAGGGTCCTGTTGCAAAAATAAATAAATAAATAAATAAACTCCCATATTCAATTCATTTAACTCAGCCAGATGAAGCATAGAATCCAGTGCATTCTGAGTGCCAGTACCGACCTGGTTAAATGAGGAGAGCAAAAGCAGGAAAGGCGCACACCGTAAATTTGGTCAAATCTCAAACCAGTGTATTCTGAGTGCCCGTCCGAAGCCTGTATAAATGAGTAGGGTTGCATCAGGAAGAGCATCTGGCGTAAAATTTGCAAAACCAAACATGCAGATTACAAATTAAATTCAATTGTAAATGGCTTTGGAAGTTAGTGAACATGCTGACATTTTCCCTTGACCTCACAGTCAGGCACTGCCTGACGACATCTAGAGCCGCCCCATTTGAGCTTCAAACCCGCTCTTCGGAAAATCTATGTGTAACGCCACAGAGGGGTTTGTCCAGTATATGTACAGTCTGCTCATCTCAGCCTGGGCATTTCTTTCTCACTGTGTACCAGAGAGTGCAGTGAGGCGCTGTCCCAGGTTGCCAAGTCTATGTGACAAAACCAGCAAAACAGCCACTCAAAGCCAGCCCAAAACCATCCAGCAAAATTGGAGGGCATGACTGTTAATACATGTAGTTTATTTTGGATGTGGACATTGTTGGCATTTGTCAGGGATGCAGTTTGTATTAATGCTCATTGTTGTGGTGCACTGCTGTGCTGCTGCTAAATTGATTTTCACCTTAATCATAGTTGCAACAGAAACAGGTTACAATACTTCTGTCACACTCAGTGATGGCAAAAATATCTGCATCCCATGGGGAGAGGAGCAGAAATGATTCACTGCACTGTGGTTGGCCTTTCTGCAGACCACAGCTGGACAGTTCCGCTCTGCCTGGCTGTCTCCAACAGACACCCGATCATCACCAAGGTAGCAATTGAAATAACAGTAACATGCCCTCTCAAGCTGATTGAGTAAAGCTCATTATCTTCAGCCGTCACAATGAATCCATTTCATCAGGGCAACGGCTTTCTATATCAACTGTCGCAACTCATCTCATCCAATTGAATTTCTCCCAGACAGTTTTTACGGCTGACAACTTTGATGTCACTGCTGTCTCTTTTAAGCAGATTAACTTCACGTTCTCATGACAGTGCTCAGTTTTCCATGCTGTGATCAGTGCTGATTAACTCCCAATACAGCAATGAACGAATCCTACGTTGAACATAACTTTGGAGCGGCCGTTTGTCAGGAACAAATAAAACCAAAATCACACGACTTAATTGCTCCTAAAGCAAATTTGATCCAAAGTAGCTGCAAAGTGAGCGAGTGAGATGTTTAGTCCATGCCAGCCAGCTTTTGTAAGCAATAACTCAAAAACAATAAGTGGTATCATCTTGTAACTCAAGAAATTAAAAGAGCACATCATGAGGATGAAATCATTAAATATTTTAAATGTTCTGTGAAATTATGTCCGAGTCCCTTCAGATAATCTATATACTATGAATCCTTTTTATTGTCCGATGTCCCATGTAATGGACAGACCACCTAGCAGTACTCCACTGAGGGCCCAACCCCATGTCTGTCTGTCTGTCTGTCTGTCTGTTATAATGTCCCCCCCAAGCGACCTTTCTGTACTTGGGACATATCTCAGCTTCTACTTAAGATAGAGACTTGATGTTAAGTTCATATAAACTGTTTTTGGAAGGGCTTTCATGGCATGGCATTTTTGTTGCTATGGTAACCATGGTTGCTTGGGGAAAATTCTTTCTTGAATATCTCAGCTTCTACTTAAGATAGAGACTTGATGCTTGACTCTTATGAATGGTCTTTGAAAGGGATTTTATGCCATATTGACATGGTTGCGAAGGTAAATAATGGTTGCTAGGGAAACAGTCTTTTTTTGAATATCTCAGGAACTACTTATGATAGAGAATTGATGTTTGGCTCATATGAAAGGCCTTTGGAAGGACTTCCAGGCAATATTGATTTGGTTGCTATGGTTAAGAATGGTTGCTAGCGAAACATTCTTTTTGAATATCTCAGGAACTACTTATGATAGACACTTGATGTTTAGCTCATTGAGAACATTGATATGTTCGTTACTGTATATTGACTAAGTAACAAAAAAAAAAGTTGATTCGTGTTTCTTCCCCCCTGGGACATCCTACCTGTGCGACTTTACACACTGCTTCTAGGTTTTATATAATTCATAACAAAAACGCATACTTAAAAACAACATGAAATACTATATTGAAATAATTTGAGACATGATATCAACTCAGACCCAGATAAGCAGCAGAAAATGAAAGAATGAATATCAATAAAACCTGTAAAAGCCCCTGGTAATTTCTTTCAGCTTCTCTCAATTTCAACATGGATCTGCATGTAGATTTGGCACAAGTTTTACGTCGGATGCCCTTTCTGACACAACTCCACATTACATGGAGAATGGGCAGGGGTGGCCTCGAACCGGGAACCTTCTGCTTTGAAAGTGGTCGCACTAACCGCGAGGTCACAAAGCCCCTAAAGCCATAAATACCGCTTATTATCAACTCTACATGTCAATCAAATATCTTTAATTTGTACCAAGTGGCTTTTGATTGTTTCTCTCGGCCACACATTAGAGCAAAATAATAGTATTTATACCTCAAATGTCAAAATGTAAGTGGTCAGCTCACAGCTTACATGTGGTTTTTACCTTTCATCACAATGTTTACAACAAACCTTATTTGGTGTAAAATTATTGTAATTGGTTTAGGTTTTATTTATTATATGGAGTTGTGTAAATATGTTGTGTATTTATTTCTAGCTATATATTTAAGATATTAATATACTGTTCAATTTGACATTCAGATTTGCCTTAGCAATAAAAAGCCATTATTTAATGTAGTCAACCTATGTGTTGTAATTTTTTTTTTTAAGTATCACTTTAGTATCAGTTTAGGCACCAGCACAGTTTTAAAAGTATCAGTTAAACACTGGTATCACAAAAGCCCCAAACAATACCCAACCTGATTGTTTATATATCATTCTCTTCTGCGCACGTCCATTCTTAGACCGACAGATGAAGCAAACTGTTTTAAAGGAAAGCGGATTGTAGTGGGAGCACTGGGGTATCTGGTGATTGTGTGTCAATGGCAAATGGGTCTATGTGTTACGAGTCAAGTTAGAATTTTGCTTTGGGCCTCAGAGAGGTTAGGCGGGTTAGGCTCTGCCCAAGAGTGTCACTACATGCAATCAACTGCAACAACAACAGGATTTGCCTTGACCGGAATGGATAATATTTGTGAAACAGTCTAACTTAAAATGTGTCCTCACCTGAACATAATAGGAGGGTTATTGTGTGTTAACAGAAAATTGAACTGGGGATCATAGACTCTAGGAACATATGGCCCTGGGAACATAGGGATGACCTCAATGAGACAGTGGCACTCTCATTTCCTGACACATCTGCTGCCTTCATTCTTCTTTTTGAAAAACGTTCTCATATCCATCTTCCTTTGTGAATTTACTCGTTATCGCCACCGCCTGAATGAAAACTCCGTAAGCAGATGTGCTCTCTCGCTCTTCTCTCACGTGCAAACAAAGGGCAGTGCTGCACTAGCCCTTTCAAATTAAAAGGCTTTGTTTCACATTAAAAGCCTCTTTTGACCTCTAACGACACCACTGCACATGATAATTTCAACACGTCATTGTTGTGACATTGAAACACTTGGGGGACCAGCACCACATGCTCAAACTGTTTCAATAGTCAAAAAAAAAAAAACTATAGCAAGTGACAGCACATATAATTTGATTATGCATTGATGCGATGGTGACTATAACCTCTGAGATGGATGGATTGTGTGTCCTTGGCTACAGAAACCACTAACTATGATGCAAATTGCAACGGTGTTTTCCAAGCATCATAAAGAGATAAATATTGATTTGTGGAGGGAAGTGCCGCCAAAACCAAAGGCCAGTGTATTGCTGTCTGCGAAGAGGTAGGTGTCTTTGCTTATCACGCTCCCTTTTCTCACAGTGACATTGTCCTTTCGGGAATCAGCTGTGAACGTGTGGCTGCTGCCTGCCAAAACATGTGTCAAATAAAACAGAAGAGCCATTTACACTTTGATTCACAATATGGCACTGCAGTGCTCAAAATAAATCGGAGGAAAATTCACTCATAACCACTAAAACAAGGATTTAAAAAAATCAACTGTCTACTTTGAACTCTGAGGTGACTATAGGCGATTTTCAGTAGCCCCACCAGAAAATTGAAAGTTGCAATTTAAAGTCATGTGTTTTCAGCCTCTTCAGTTTCTCATTACTATTACCATTCTCTGATCTGGTCCTATAGCACCCCCAGTTTCCATAGCACCCATGCGATATTGTTTATGCACAATTAATGAGTTCACACTGTTCATTCACTGCAACATGTATTTATTAGCAGCGCTGCCAGAGCCATATGCTCCTGTTATCACCTTGATCTCTATATTTCTATACAGTATGTTTGTATGTATCTATTTTAGCTAGATATTTTAAGAATATTGAATCCAATTTTGATCAAACTTGGCAGGTACATAGGGCCTATGGATGGGAAGAAGTGATTTGATTTTGGTTAGGATTGGTCAACAATCAAGGTCAGAGGTCAAAATCTAATTTCCAGCCCCATGCTAATATGCATGAAAATGGTTAATTTTATGGAAATGAGTTCAGATATTTTATTGTTTCAAGCATTTATTTTTTTTTAAATTGTTTCTAACCTCATGTAATATTTTCTCTACATGCCTGATATTTTGAAATGTGGGTGTGCTCTCTGAACACTTCTGATCAAGTTTTATAATTGCCTTCGTCAAGGAGGTAATGTTTTCTGTGCTGTTTGTCTGCCTGTTAGCAGGATTACGCAAAAACCCCTAAACCAATTTTCTTGTAACTTTGTGAAACCATTAACTTTTGCAGTGGATCCAATTAAGGGGGTCCATCCATCCATTTTCTAAACACGCTTATTCCAGTTACAGGTCACGGGGAAGCTGGACCCTATCCCAGCGGTCATTGGGCGAGAGGCGGGGCACACCCTGGACAGGCCACCAGTCCATCGCAGGGCCACATACAGCCAGACAAACACATTCACACACTCACTCACACCTACGGTCAATTTAGAGTCACCAATTCCCCTAACCAGCATGTCTTTTGGAAGTGGGAGGAAACCGGCACATCCACAGGGAACCCACACAAGCATGGGGAGAACATGCAAACTCCACACAGAAAGGACCAGGTCCGCAGCAACCCGGGACCTTCTAGCTGTGAGGCAACAGTGCTAACTACTAAGCCACCGTGCTGCCCGAAGGGAATTTTTTTTTCACTTTCTTTCACATTGTGAAATACATCTGACACACAACAGTGCATTTTTTATTTTCCTGAATTTCAGAGTGCTAATATCGACCTTATCTCTTGAGAAATTCATGAAAATGTTGACAAATGCCCTGTTGTGTATCGTATGTGTGAATTAACAACATGTGTGTTTACTCTAAATTTACTCTAAAAACCACATTTGCACATTTACTACAAATTCTGTATGCCCCCAGCTCTCCCCAAAATAACCATGGCTTCAACAAACTTTGGAGCCACAACATTGTTGATGTATGTGTGAAAGCTCTCACATACCGTATTTTCCCGACTATAAATCACGGGGGTTTTTTTAAGCTCGTTTGGGAGGTCCTGCAACAAGCGACTTATCTATGAAAAAAATACTGCATTATCATCTATGGCCACAAGATGGCACCGTCTACAAGCGTGACAAGCTACTCCTGTATACTGAATGAGGTACTGTGATTCACACTCTGGAGCAGAAGGTGGCGGTAACGCACCATTAAACGGGACGTCAACCACCGTAAAACCAGAAGAAGAAGAAGAGGCAGCTCTGAACGAGAAAAATGTTCTTTGTCTTAGAGAATGAGTAAAGTTAAGAAATCATGCTCTCAAACTGAAAGATTACACTCTGGAATAAAACTAGTGAATATAACTTTTAAACTACTCTGCACAACACTTGTTTGGACTGTGTGAGACAACAAGAATGGCAAGGGCAGGTCAGCTAAGCTAAGTCTATTATATCTTTTATAATTTTTAATTATCTTGCACATTTACCTCACCTATGATCATCTCTTCAGTGGCCAGACAAAGGAGTTTACTCATATTTTATGCCTCGTACAGTAACATTAATTAGCTTGTTAGCTTCTGCTTGGTAATGCAGTGTTTGACTTAAGAATAAACAATGCAACGGATTTTCAAACATTTTAATTACATTGTGTACAATGTAATTAAATTTAAATTAATCTGAATTTAAATTAGATGGTCATTGGTGAGGTAAACCAATGACCATCTGTTCAGTGGGGATAAAAAGCAGTTTACTCACGTTTTGTGCCTTGTACAATAACATTAATTATCTCATTAGCTTGTGCTCACTAACACGGTGTTTGCATAATGAATAAATAATGTGCCAATTAAATTAATTTTGCTTCTTGATGCATGAAGCAGCAGCACCACATTTCAAAAATGTGACTTATAGACTGGTGTGTGTTATATATGTTTTTTTCCTCTTCATGACACATTTTTGGACAGGTGCGACTAATATTCCAGTGCAACTTATAGTCCGGAAAATGCGGCAATCTTTTTTTCCTCATAAGAATGAGCTGAAATCTTATAATAACCACTGTGACAACACACACTAACGGTCCTCAAACAATACATTGTAATTAGAAGATTCTCTCAATTTGCTGTCTCAGTTCTGGATCAATTACTCTTGTCCACAAAATAAAACAAACATTTTTCAAAACACCAATCACTTAAACATGTTGCTTGGAGGCAGCATCAAAATTCCATTCTCCTCTGTCTCTGTCTTAGTTAAATCCTCTCTATGCAACCAAATAGTAACTGGAAGCATTAGATGAGAATGCATAATGAAATGCAGCCTTGCATTCCTTGATGGCTGCAAAACACATACCGCTGCTGGGCTTGCTAATGAGTTTATCTTCAGTGCTCAGCCATTTTCTTCCCCCTTCACATATTAATTTCATGCAAACGGGTATTCACTATGAAGGCCCCTTTGCAAAAGCTCAACATGTCTCATCCAATTCTAATGAACTGTCATCATGTGGGAGACATTCAGAGCATGCTTAGTGGTTGTCCACACTGTTTCCATAAGATTCCCCGAGGCGTAGTCAGACATCCAGATGTCTAAAATTTTACTGCACACTGACTGAACAATGTCGAGACTAAAATCCATCATGTTTCGACACTGATATTCACGTTGCATTCCCTGAAATCAGTGTCTCTCAATCATGTTCCTCAGGGACTCCCCTGAACACTGCAGGTTTTCAATTTCTTCCTGCTTCACCTACAGCTAATTATCTCAGTCTAATTATTTGTATGGAAAACATGCAGTGTTGGGGATCAGTAAATAAGAACAGTAAATTAGCAATCTTGTCATCATTAATATAAATCTTTATGATTCACAATGTAGAACCCTAGTCAGCGTCCTTTTTTCTTTTTAAATGAAACTAACTGATGTAAAGGGCAGACTGCCTCTTGCCTTGAGTCGGTTGAGGGGATTATACCCCCATAACAGAACTGACTCAATGAAATAAATATCAGTCCTTTCAAGATTTCACTTTCTTCATGTAGCAAGGTGAAATCCAGAATGAAATATGTTTCTCCTAGTTTGGCTAGTGGAGATTCCCCTTTGACCAGGTCGAGCATCGGTCTCGTGAGTGAGAAGTCTGGAGTTCAAATCCCACCAGAAGCCGCAAAGATATATCACCAAAGTCCTAAACTGTCAGTCGATTTGGAACTCTTTATTCAAGCAGGATATTGTCTGACGTTTTCTCTTGACGATGAACTGAAACAGTCAGGTGGGTGGTTGGGTCAATGAAGTTCACCAGCTGTGTCAATCGGTAAGTTCTGCTTCAATGATGTTGCTGCAGAAGCTGTGTAATCTGCAGAGGTCTCTGAAGTGGAAGGCTGCAACGTTGATGGTTTAGCTGTTGTGCTCAGTCTGGATAAAACCTGATCAATATGGTGTGTCTACTCCTCTGGAGCTCCAACTTTAATAGCATACCGATTGAGCAGTCACCACTCCTGGTGGTGACTGCTCACTCTTTCTCCCCGTGTAGTCTCAAGCCAGTACAGCAACACCAACCACAAACTGTCTCGGTTCAAACCACCAGAATATTTTCTGGTTGGGTGTGGTGTTGTGGTAAGTTGGTAGGAATGTCTCCAGTGGTCTGTGGACAGAGGAGGAGCCCTGTGAGGATTTCAATGCTTGTTTCAGAGTTTGAATTTTTTTTTTTTTTTTTAGCTTGCCCATTTGAAGCTGGATGGTATGGTTAGGTGAGATCAGGTCTGGGAGCATGCACTGGTGCTGCACATCACCACATCCAGCACACTACAATACTGCCTTGGGTCCTGGATGGCAACCAGCCGGGCACACACAAACGGTCCATCTTCACCTCTCAAAAGTAGCCACCCAACTGTCGCAGCCAGGTGAAATGTGAACATCCCCATTGCCGTTTGGATTATGCCCAGAGAAATGTACCACGGCCAAAATGTCGTGGCTGATGCTCCCTCACAATGCAAGTGACATGTCTCCCTAAGTAACTGTGCATTTGACTCAAAGTAACTCCAGGGGAACCCAAGGATCTTCCAAAGACACCTAGTACCAAAGACATCCAGTCATCTCCTTATGGACACTTGTTAGAGTCTACGTCTCACAGTAACATAGGAAGAGCACCAGGATACTAAAGATTTGGACATTCATTGGCTTTGCCAAACACTTCTGTCCAGTGACCTCATGACTCCATAAGCTCTTCCCAGGCATCTCTCAGTCTCAAAGGCCAAGGACCCAAAATGATGAGCGTCACTGCAGAGGTAAGTGAATCTCTCAACAAGTTTGTCACTTTCACCACATAGAAAGCCTGGATCTTTGTGTTGATACAGGACATTTGCAAACCCAGACACTGTGACTCCTCACTCAGCTTCTTAAGTGTTGAGATCAGGGCATGCACTGATCCTGCAAAGATCACAGAATCATCCACGAAGTCAATGTCAGTAAACCTTTCCTCACCAACAAAGACCACCAGTGTCCACAAAGCTACCCAACACCCAGTCCATGAAAGCATTGAATAGTGTAGGACTCAGGTATATATATGGTATAGATGGCATGGATGGTGTTGGACATATTTGATATGTATGACCTTCAGAAATGCTGCAAAATCTTGAGCAACAAATTGTGGGTCATTGTTGCTTACAAAGATCTCAGGCACTCTATAATGACTGTAGCTGGCTTCAAATTTCATCCCTCAGATGGTTCATACTGCCAAACACTGCAGGAGCCCTTGTTCTGACAACCAAAAAATAGGGATACAAGGAAAACAAGTCCTGTAATTTTCCAACCGCAATGACTGGATGTCATCAATGACCTTGTGTATCAATTGGTAGGTGTGGAGTGGTATCATTATTCATTCATTAATTTTCTTAACCCACTTATTCTTGTTAAGGGTCATGGGGTCTGGAGGCTGTCCTAGCGGTCATTGGGCAAAAGGCGGGATACACCATGGACAGGTCACCAGTCTATCACAGGGTCAACACATATAGACAGATAAAGACATTCACACTCTCACTCACACCTACGGTCAATTTTCAGCATGTCCAATTCACCAAACCTGCATGTCTTTGTAAGTGGGAGGAAGCTGGAGAACAAACATGGGGAGAACATGCAAACTCCACACAGAAATGACCAGGTCAGATTGGAACCCGGGACCATCCAGCTGTGAGGCAACAGTGTTGCCCACTAAGCCACCGTGCTGCCAGTGGTATCATTTTACGGAGCATATTTTGTTGTTCCAGGCCTATTACTTATGTGCTGGTGAAACAACATCAAAAAGGTAAAAAAAAAGATCACAACAACAAAAAAACTTGTCCAACAGAATCGTGTAAACCCAAAACTTGCTTCAGTGATTAGCAATAGAAAGTGGTATAGAAATGGATATTTTGTGACCCGATCCACTATAGCTTATAAGACCTTGCTCAGATTAAGTAGAACATGAACGTCATAATTGACAAAAAATGTATGCCTCTTAAAGAGGTGAGCATGTCTATTCAATGGTGTTTTTTGAACCTCCATAGTCGTATCTCTATCTTTGGTTTAAAGCCTCCAGCAGTAAGATCAATAGTCCAGGAAAGCCATGGATTTCTTTAAACCTCTGTGCTGTGCTGGTCATTTGATTGGTTTGTTTTATGGGTTTAGCTGGATGAGAAGTTATAAACTAATAGCTCCAAGCTGCTAAATATTACAGGGAAAGGCAGAGATAAAGACTTTAAGCCCAAGAGTGCAGATTCAGCTTTGGATGGCAGGTGTCCACTCAGCACGCTGGAGGGTGTCTGAGGTTAACTGTCACAGTCAGCAGTGGTAGAAATAGGCTCAATTTAGAGGAAACGATTCCCATGGAAACACACTATTGAGTTATTGATTGTCAAGGAAGGTTTTCCCAAAGTATTACGCTCGAGGAGTTTGTTTCCTTTACATGATATACAGGATAAATATTACAGTCCACATGTTTGGACATTTTCAAGGTTTCTGTTATTTTAGCTATAGCAGCATACTGTGGGCTCTTAGTGCAGACTGTCAGTTTTAATTTGAGGGCGATGACGTTCAAATCGGGTGACTGCTATAGGAATTAATTCCAACAATTTTTGTTTGTGGTGTTCTGTTTTCTGAGACAAGAAGTAATTGCAAAAGTAAATTGCCTTTTGAGCTGTTTAATGAGCAGGTGTGTGTTAATCCCTCATTGTTTCATTGTTAAATCAGCAGATAGAAAGTCTAGAGTGAATTTCAAGTGTTATTCAGTGAAATCAATCATTAATAAATTCAAAGAGTATCTCACAGTATGCTAAATCTTCTGAGAGCAGGTCGTCCTTGGAAAAAAAAGAATATATATATATATATAGACATTTTAAAACAGTAACTCCTTGTCTAAGGCAGACATGCCCAAATTCTTTCCTTTCAAGGAAATCTGGATGAAGGGCCACGGGCCAAAAATAAATGTTGATGTGCTGTGAATTGCATACATATATTATCCATCCATCCATCTTCTAAACTCGCTTATTCCAGTTAGGGATCACGGGGGTTGGGGCCGGAGCCTATCCCAGCGATCCTTGGGCAAGAGGGAGGGTACACCCTGGACAGGCTGCCAGTCGATTGCAGGGTCGACACACATAGACAGATAAACACATTCACACCCTCACTCACGCCTACGGTCAATTTAGAGTCACAATTTCACCTAACCTGCATATATTTGGAAGTGGGAGGAAGCCGGAGCACCCAAAGGGAACCCACACAAACACGGGGAGAACATGCAAACTCCACACAGAAAGGACCAGGCTGGAAGTAGAAGCAGACCTTCTGTTTTAATATATATATATATACACATATATATACATACACACACACACACAATGATTTATGGTAGCTATTGGAGCTGTAACAATTATTAAATTAGTCTCCAGCTATTTCAGTCATGATTTAATCTTTTTTTTCTTTTCTTTAAGTTTCTAAATTCTCTGATGTCAGCTTCTTAAATGTGAATAGTTTCTGGTTTCGTTACTCCTCTCTGACAGTAAACTGAATACCTTTGGGTTGCAGACAAAAACAAGGCATATGAGAACATCATCTTGAGTGAGAAACACTAATCAACAGCTTATATATTAATCTCGAAAATAATCAACAGATAAATTGATAATGTAAATAATTATTTGCAGCCCTATAAAATATGTTTAGACTTTTTGTCTCTCAGGAAGAGGCAACGCTGTGTGCAAGATTTTCTTCTATATTGTTTTCATGAATGCCTTTCTAATTTTTAGCACTTTATATACTTTATATGTTGGGATTTTTTTCATTTGTAAAATAAATACTTTTATGACAAAAATATTTGAAGGCATGGTTGAAACTTATTGATAGAATTTTTGGTTGTGATTCACTGGTAAATTAAGCAAAGGATAATTCACTACTCAGAAACTAATCAATAGACTAATTTAAAAAAACATGAATTGATTTATCAAAAAAATTAATAGATTAATCGATTACAAAAATAATCATTAGTTGCAGCCTGAGTACCTAGAAAGAGTTTTGCCTCCAGCTGCAACACTCATAGATAGATAGATAGATAGATAGATTTACATCTATATTTGTACTTATAGTAACTGATACACTGTTGTTGCATCACAAACCTGATATTTAAAATGTGAACTTCCAGCGATGAGGAAAAGTCAGGTGTAATCCTCTCTGCTGTGTTATACTATATGCAGGCACTTCTTCACAGTCTTCACAGAGGTATTTTGCCGTCACAAAGTGACTGGGGCCTTGAGCTGCAGTGCAGAGTGTTCATCCTCAACTACAAAGTGTTATCATTTATTGTACGAAAGTAGACATTCTCACCTGTCAGCAGCAGTGTGAGTGCAGTGCTCTGGTTTCACCCACATGTCAATGTTGATCTCCTTGTCTGCGAGACTTCAACTTTATACTGTTAGGAAAGAAAAGGATTATGAAACAAAACTGGAGAGTTACAGTAAGAACCACTGCTTGCACAGATTGAGAAACAGTTGGACTGGCTATTGTATGGAACCAGAACATGTATTATACATACGTATACACTCACCGGCCACTTTAATAGGTACACCTGTTGAATTGCTTGTTAACACAAATAGCTAATCAGCCAATCACATGGCAGCAACTCAGTGCATTTAGGCATCTAGACGTGGTGAAGACGACTTACTGAAGTTCAAAACGAGCATCAGAATGGGGAAGAAAGGGGATTTAAGTGAATTTGAACATGACGTGGCTGTTGGTGCCAGACGGGCTGGTCTAAGTGTTTCAGAAATTACTGATCTACTGGGATTTTCACGCACAACCATCTCTAGGGTTTACAGAGAATGGTCCAAAAAAGAGAAGATATCCAGTGAGCGGCAACTGCCGCTCGAAAATGCCTTGTTGATGTCAGAGGTCAGAGGAGAATGGGCAGACTGGTTCGAGATGATAGAAAGGCAACAGTAGCTCAAATAACCACTCGTTACAACCAAGGTATGCAGAATACCATCTCTGAACGCACAACACGTCCAACCTTGAAGC